>VZTJ01000255.1:1272592-1307309 GCA_013397795.1 Orthonyx spaldingii
GCTTTGTTTTAAGCTTTTTGGGATACCTTACAATTTGTCAAAAAAAAAAAAAAAAAAGGCCAGTGAGCCAGTGATTTTGGTTTCATTCCACCTGGAATGCCTAGAGATCATCTGTCAGTTGACTTCCATCCAGCACTCCTCCACTAGTAAAATAATCAATAGCAATAGAAGTAATAGCTGAGTATCAAATTGAATAATGGCTTGTAGTCTAACCTGATGACATCAGTATTCAGTAATTCTTGAACCTTTCAACTCAGACTGAAGTTTTCAAACTTCAACTTTTGGCCAATGTACATAGGGCTTTTTTTTTCAGGATTTTCTTTTATTTGTTTGTAACAAGAAACTGTAGTTTTCCTCAATTCTTTTTCTGAAGTTTGAAGGAGAAGAAAGTTAAGGCTTTTCAAGCATGTAAAAATTGAGAAAAGACACTCTTGACAGTAAACAATTACCATGACACTTTTTTGTAATCACTCTACAGCCAAAACAGCTGGGGGATGAAAGTTTAAATTTGGCAGGAAAACAGCACTAAGGAGAAGTGCTTTTGAGTGTTCTGGAGAAAATTAGTTTTGATTTGATTTAGTTATAGGCTTTTGAAACTCCATGTACTGAGCATGTAACACTAGTTTCTCATTAAGTTTCACAGGTAGATTCTTCAGTAGACAATTATATTTGTTTAGATGCTAAAGTTTCACCTCAGGACATACTGATTTTACATAATCTCACAGACAACCTCTGCAGTGGGGTATTCCCAGAAATGTAGGTTCATGTCAAATAGACGTAATGTAACTTTACTTCATAATGAAAATATCCATAGGCCAAAATAATGCTTCTATTCCATGTTATGATTCTGAGTACAATATAACACCTTACTTTTATGTCTATCACGCACCCAATAAAGTAGTGTGCTTTGCTTCTGTACTTTATTTGGGGTTTCAGTCTTCTAGAAAGCCACAGTTGTCAGCCATGAGGTCTATTGCTTTGGAAGTTCCAATATTTTTTTATTTTCAGGCCTATATCATTCTCCAACTCCTTGAGTGTTCTTTTACATAAAACAGATTGCTTGAAGGCATACAGATGACTTTAAATATTTCTGCACTTCACAGTGAATTGCTCATTCACCTGAGTGTTTAACTATGTCAGTATGTTCAACATTATCATATTTAATTGGATGGTTCAACAAGATAATATGCTAGTGCACACACAATTCAATGCATTATTGGCTCACAATAAATAAGGCAACTCTCAAATAAAACACAGGGGATTTAGCAAGAAGAAATTATGTATAACTGAGAGAGACATGAATGCATTGGTGGTTTGCTAAAGGCTGATAATTTATCAATTCTTACAAATTTGAAAATTTCTAAAAAATAAGGCTGTGCATCTAAAAACCATAATTAAGACAGACAAATGCAGTCTCCATTGTTGGTGATCCATTTCCTACCCTGACTTACATGTGCAGAACTTTTAAACTTACTCATTTGTTCTCTAAAGGTCCAAAGCTTTATATTTTAAAGCTATTGGTCTCAGTCCTAAGAAGTCCTTCTTGAAGGAGGATGCTGGTGTCAGCAATGCAGCTATTTTCTGTTCTTCACTAGCAACCTGCACAGTCACTGCTTGCCTTGATGCAAGACCAACGCTGAACCAAAACCAAGAAAAAGGGGTGCTAGCAAACAATGCTGACAGAAACAATTCCTCATTGCTCTTGGAAGCTTTTGGGAAAATAGGCTATCACCATTATTCAGAGATATCACTAGATCTGTGGAAAATAAACCATAGTCTTTCATAGTATTTAGGCTAAAAAATTTTGTCTTAGACTATACAAAACCAGTTTTTTTCACTTAGATAAGCAGTAAAATTTTAACCAGTATATTTAAGAAATTATTCCCTTTTCCATCCTTTCTACTGTACAAATGGATCATTTTCATCCTCAGTTAAATAAAAAATTGCAAGGGAAGAGGAATTTTTCGGCTAAATACCAAACAATCGTGAAATCAGTAATGCTGCTTTTTGCCCTTGAGGTAGAGTTTTTAGTGTCTCATTCTGCTTACCATCCACTACTGAAACTCCCCAGTAACATTATTGCTGGAATGATGGACCAGGATTTTTTTTCCTTAGTAGGTTGCTGAAATGAGTAAATAACATCTGCATCAGGTGTATTATCAGAGTTGTGGAGATATGGAGGTCCGAAGCACGAATAAAGTGTCCAAAAAATTACTGCAATTATATCACATGAGGAAAGGGCTATGTTTGTGTATCTGAATTTCTGGCACAAAAAGATTGTGGGTTTTTCTGTACAAAATAGATATCTTTCATCAAAAATATGGGTTTTTTAAAGCATTGCTTTGTCTAAAATGAGCACTGATAGAAAATTCACAATAATAGCTAAAAATAAGACCTACACTGTAATAAACCTGTGCATATGCCTCCAAAAGCTCAGGGTCACAGCCACAGATAAGTGTACAGTGATGTTCATGTCATAGCTTTTCCTCTATAAAGTGTTATATCATTGTTTTCTGAATAGAAAGTATTTTTAAAATAAAATTTATTGCATATACATCCAAGAATAAGACATGCTAGGACATGACTTGGTAGGCTGTTAATGTTCTTCTTCGTCAGTCAAAGGGTCAATGATGAAATGTGTGAGTTGTGTAGCATAGGACACTGATGGGCACTGAGCTTACTGTACTGTTCTCTGCACACTTTGGGTGCCATATGTAAATAAATCTACTGCAGACATGAGTGTTTATTTATATATTATGCCATGCCATCTGTGTCAGATATGCTGTGGACTCTCTGTCATACATACACAAGTTTGTTTGCAGATGAATATCTCAGCTGTAAGACTTTCTGGAACATTTCAAATGAATCCACTTCTGAGTACTTATAAGCAAATTTTATTGATCTCTACAAAACATTTGCTGATGTTTAGATTTGCCTCTTACATTAGATAATCATGGAAAAATTCCTTCAAACTGGCACATCCAGCATCTTGCCACTGAAGTTCACCCTAATTCCATTTAGTTTCACAGGTCAGAATGTTGAATTGACTTACTCTTTCAGGTTTGACCACATCATAGTCTGTTCAATGGGTTCATTTTGTGCTACTGCATCTGAAAGTCTATGCATCACAGAAATATTTTGAAGATTTTTTTTCTATTTCACCCAGGAAAAGAAGCAATTGTTGCATTGCTGTATTCTAGGTTAATGTACATATCTATCCAATTCTGAAGAGTTTTTTCTTTTTACATTTTCTTCCAACAGAAAACATTGGAAAGAGATGTCTAATTATCAAAGAAGCAAGATGTTGAAACAGCCTTTCAAGGGGACAAGTCAAAAAACTAGCCACCTTTAAAAAAGATTCATGATCAGCCTAAATTAAAGAGTATGTTATTCTTGCAATAAAAGAAGACAAGATTCATTGGCATAAGAAATCCTTCTATACATATGCCTGCTGTGGATCATCTAATAGTCATGTATTAAGACTTTTATCATGCTCAAAATTCAATTATGAAACGCATACTTTATGATACAGTTTTTCTAAAACAGCTACATTTAGCACTTAAATGCTCTATTGGTTATTTATCTGTAAACCATGAAAACCTTTTCCCTCTTTTCCATCATTTTCATCTATTCTTCTTATCTTTATCTGTTTAAATAAGTAATTTCATGCATATTTGAACTGTATATAGGTATGGGTTCTGTATTACTTAGAAGCATGATTCACAATTTTTCAGTAATAGATCCAAAAAGATGAAGTACCCTGTCCCAATCAAGCTAAATCCTGATATAAAGGCTTTCTTCTGCCTTTCTGTCTGACTTATTCTATTATCAGTCAATTGTATATACACTTAGAATATTCAAAAATTTCACAGTAAGAATTCAGTTCAGTGGCTTGGATTATCATTAAATAGTCAGATGGATGCATGACTGAAAAGCTGTCACAGTCATCTTATTTTAACCCTTTAATTTCATCATTTTTCATTCATCTGATATGTAAGTCTGATAAGTAGTCTGAGAGACCTAGGAGGTGATTTGTAGATAAACCAATAAAAATCTTCATATTATGTCATAGTGTTCACTACCTCTTTATCAGCAGTTTTGAAATAATCCTGTATGTTAAGGTCTTAAAAAATAGATTAAAAAACTTATGGGGGGAATGTGATAAGTAGACTTTTAGCTTTAAAGATGAACTGATGAGGTTTTTTTCTTCTTAAAAGTGAGATATTAAAGCAAAACGGCATATATAGTACTGGCATTCTGCCTGTTGTTTCCAAAAATGCCGTCCTGAGTATGTCTGAAAAATGTCTGGCTCTGCATCTGAGATCAGAGGATGCACTGAAAGGTGGGAATGCTTTATGTGTGTTCATACAGAGATGTTCCAGGCAGTCCCCACACCGTGGATCATTCAAAGAATTAGATAAAAGTTGGTGAGAAGAGGAAGGAAGGGGAATACAATCAACTTCATACTCTAGGATTAGATCATTGCTTTCAGTAACCCACTGGGCATTTTTGACATTTCGTAGTAAATTAATAAATAAACAAGGCACTATTTCTCAAACTGAAATTTGGCAGAAGGCAGTTAGTCTGGATCAATTAATGTCAGAAAACAAAGATCATAATGACACACCTTTTAAAATAACATTTAGCATTTGTGTCTTAAGCTTTAAAACAAGTCAAGAATTCCTGAGATTAAACAGTTCTGATATCACCTCGTTTTAAGTGAATTTATTATTTTTTTAATATACATTATAGATGACAGGTTCCTCTCTATGTGGTTTCTACTGGTTTTGTCTCTCAAACAGAACTTGCAAACCAGCTGCTTTGAACTACAGCCGAGAGCTATAGTTACAGCTTCATCTGCAGTTCCTTAAGTGACTTATTAAAATAAGTTATATAACAAGTTTATTCTTGGGAAGTTAGCAACAGACATTTAAAGACATGAATGACAAAACAGGTCAAAGTTGGTAGCGTCAAAATTGTTTTTCCCCATTATGGAACTGGACACCACCATCAGCCCTGGGTGAAAAGCAGTTCTAGGCCACACCTTGGTGTTCCCATTTTCCAATATCAGTGTGAGGAAGAGTAGGCAAGGGGAATTGAAGACTGAAACTTTAGACCAGGTGCAGCAGCATGGAATCAGCTGGCATGAATGCAACATAACTCAAAGTAGCATATATAAATCTAAATTTTCAGTAGGCCCAAATAATGTATGGACAGACACAGCACATATACATATACATATATATATACATATACATAGACATAGACATATACTATCATATTCACTTAAATACAAATAAAGCACGTAGTATATAGGTCAGATATTTTCAAGATTGAAAATATGTAGAGGTTTAGATTAACATATTCATCCTGTTGGGACTACTGGAAGACAGAATTTGAAGAAAAGAGTGCATGTTGAGATTTGGATTCATGGAAGAAATCCTGGATCAACCACAGAAAATATACATCGTTAAGAACTCTGTCGTTATGTATTAACAACATGAGGACATCTCCCTTTGATCAGCAGCCTGAGTGCAAATCACCCTCATATCAAGGTTTTAAGCAATGCAAGTCCATGCTTCCTGTCTCTAAAAGAATGAATTTCAGTCACTGTGAATTAAATGGAAGACTAAAACTAACCTTTGTGGCAATGGAGCAATAGAAAATCTATTTATGTTATTTCACACCTCTATAGGAGAGGATGACAAGCCTGAAGTCAAGGAAGAAGCCCAGAAATTTCACAAAAGGAAGAAGTTTCCCATCTAAAATGCCTGGCTCTTTAAGATGCCTTACTTGTTTTTGAATGTCATCCCAGCACTGTTGTTCCTATTTTGCTAGAGGATGTCAAAGTGATGTCGTGCAGAATCATTTCCATTCTTGAAAAATGTCCTCCCTGTAACATTTTTATCCCTTCCAAATGACACTTATTCTTAACAACTCACCACAATATTTATCTCCTTGAGACTAAGATTATACCCTAGAAAATGAAGGCTCTTTTGAAAGCCTACTGGTTCCAAATCAACATGTGCTACAACCAGGAGAAAAAAAAAAAAAAAAAAAAAAGAAATTTGAGCTTAAGCCAAAGGAGCAACATTGGAAGGCTGAATCAGAGGACATATACATTAAAGCTTGGTTAAGTATTTAGTACTTCTTGAGCCTCATGTTGCCCAGGGCACTTTTTGTGTTATTTTTATTGGTCTCCCAACTCACAATCTATATGTCTTTGTATTTTTGTTTTTTCCCATTACAGATACTATTCCTTATAATGTATGATCTGTATTGACAAATCAACAAAGCAGCTGCTAGCTACAGTTAGTGCATTTTTCTTTACCCATTAACATTTACGGTATGTTAGATCAAGCATTGCAGACATGTGCACATAAATGTAGAGAGAGAGCCACACATACTTGTCAGGCATTCAGGAAAATTGAGCAATGCAGAGTTATTGTTGCACGTCTCACACCGAACTCCTCATCTGCATTATAACGGCTCAAGAGATATGCGCAAAGATGCTCAGAAACTTAGGCTCCTTTTGCATTTTCAGGACTTGCAGTTTGATGAATTTGCTCTTTTAGTCCCCTGAATTCCTTTGAAAACTGAAACACTAATATCATTCAAGCCTTGTATGTCTGAGCAAATTTTTTTCCCACAGGAAGGTCAGGACTTGACCTATGAAGTCAATGGAAAATGGAAATTTCCTAAACATGTTTGCCAAAAGTGGCTGTTGACAGATAGTGGTACTCATCCAGCCATATTTGGGACTGTCTGTCATAATTGCCCTGCAGGACCAATTACATGTACAAAAGAGATATTTTAAAGAAATTATGTTTTCAGAAATTAGCATTCTTTTGCTCTCATATGCAGATCATTCACTTTTATTTTGTTGTTGGAATGATTAGCTTCAGCTTCTGATATGCCAAAGTAGTACACAAACTTATTACTTGCTCCCTAAGATTCTCTGGGTGTGCTTTATCCCATTTAGTTTCAATCATCTCAAAGTTGATATCCGCTTTCATCCAAGCTACACTGCAATCCAGCCTACATTGCACATAGCTGAGGTTAGGGGCCCTGAATCTGTAACTCCACGTTCTACAAACAGGTCACATGGAGGTTTGAATATCATTCCACTTTCTTACCCTAAATATAGGTAGAAGCAAAAAACCCTACTCATCAGGTTTAGAAACCATGGAGATTATATACTTCATTTCCAGGTTCTAGATTTTTCTCTCTGACACCTGTATACTCCCCAAAAGTCTCAGCTCTCACAAAAAGTTAGGTTTTATTCCAAGGTGTGATTTTGTTTTCTATATTAACCATGTTACAAAGCCATTTTATTACTGTCGCAGGATCATTTCCAGCCTATAGACATTACTTCTCCTGGGGATGCCAAGACACTCGTACGTTTGTCTTTTATTTCTCATCTGGGTTATTGTAATTCATTACTTGCTGGTCCACTTGTCACTTTTTGTTTTAGTTGCTTGCAGCTGGTGCAAAATTTGGCTGCTTGATTGCTTATGAGATTTCTAATTACATTACTGCAATAATGAAATAGTTTCACTTGCCTCCTGTGAAACGGCAGATTGTTTTTAGGAGTTTATTTCTAACAAATAAATATACGCAATAGGCCATTTATTGCTCACACCATTATAAAATGACCATTCCCTTTATTCTGGCTGTCTTTTGGATTATGGGAACTTCAGCTATTCTTTTTTTTGTTGTTCCATATATTTGTAACACATATAACTTGGATTTCACAGTCTTTTTTAGATAAGTATTACTTTCTCAATTTTTATGACCTATTTCTTCTCTCAACTTTAAGTGATTTATTTTGCGACGTATCAGGTACCAAAGAAGTATATCTGTCCGTACATATGTCCATATTCACTGATATTAGGCAGTGAAACTTTGCTTTTATTAGGTACCAGTACCTTTTCAACTATGTTGGCAGAGGTAGTGATGTAGTCTATAGCCTATCAATTATCCTGAAAAAGGTTTCTAACAGAGCAAGGCTGAAATAAAACAGCACTGAAAATTTTTAAAAAAATCGAAAACATTTAAAACAAAATTTAAAGGACATCTGGTTAGAATTTAAGATTATTTTCACTTAGTTTTCAGACTGATTTGAACTTCAACTTATAGTAAAGAACAGACTAGAGTTACAAAAAAATCCAAACAAGTAATGTAGTTCCTAGATTCATTTACAAACAAAATCTTGAAGAAACCAGTATGCAAGCACAGTAGCAATACTTTATTTCATTTGCTTACAAAAAGATCCATGCAATATTTAACTAGTCAGTAATTAATAAGCTCAGCTGTACTACATCACGAGCCATGTAGATTGCAGAGGTTGCATCAAATTAGTATAATCATGCTGGTATGCATTCCAGGTAATTTTGCATTTTAAATAATGTGTGAATTTATGCTCACCCCATCTTTTGAAGCAGAAATCTTGAAAGGTGATGAGAAGGTTGGAACACTTTATCACACAAAACAAACTAGTACTCTGACATTTAGAAAAAGATAATAAAAATAAAAAAGGAAAAAGAAGGTAAAGAAGGTTTTGATGAAATTGTGTAAAAATAATTTTTAAAAACTGTCTTTAAAAAGGTGAATGAGGGACAATCATTCAGCAGTAAAATTGCTCACATCAGGTATAAAATGAAGAAAAGGAAAATCTGTTTTCCAGAAAGGAAGGCAAATTACAGAAACAACTCCCATGCTGTATTTTGGAGGCCAGGTGTCCAAATGAGTTTCCATAATCAGTCCTAAAGGACGACTCTTTCAGTACTTCTTGAGCATAGTCATCCCAGTTGAACCCTTAGTTAAATTGTGATGTGCCAGAAGCTCAGACATATACCAAATAAAGAATTATTTTGGTAGTATCCTATCTCTAGCACTTTCACAAAGCATCATCTGGTAGACAGTACACATTTGTTCTGACTTATAACCATTCTGTAGTTCATAAACACAGACACTCACTACTATATGCAGAAGCATCAAGTTGTAAAAATGATTGTGACTAAGCCAGTGAAGTAAAGCAAAAGTAATATAGCCTGCCATCACATATAGAAATCAGAGTGCCAAATTTACATTAAATGTCACCAGAACCAGGAGAGGTCAGACAGAGATGAGTGCTCTTGCAGTAAATAAAAATTGTTGTGCCTTCTCTCTTGTCAAACCTGGCTGCCGAACCCTTATTACACATTACAATTACTTCTGAGATGGAATACAGACTTCATGCATTATATTTATTTCACTTCATTTGCATGTTAAATACATAACATTTGCATTTCTACTAAAGCAATGACACAAACTTGTAACTCAAAAGATGTACTTTGATTGGAACTTGTAATTATAACACATAGCAGAAGTAAGATAAATTCTCAACGTACACTGGGAATTTTGTACAAGGGGGCCGGTGCTGCTTCACTGAATCATTTCTAAAAAGCACTGTGGAGGAGTGAAAATGAAAAGAAAAGAGATCTACTAGCCAAAGGGAGACATAAGATAAAAAGAGCTTTTTAAAAGAAGTAGAAAGTATCCCAAAACCAAGCCTTACTGAAAAAACAATCTCTCAGAAGAGCTCCAACCTTAAATGCTCACCTACCTGACAGGAATTGGACATTTAATCTCTAATAAGTATTGACATATAAGAAATCAATGTAGTTTTGAAATGTAATTACTGAGCAATTTACATGAAAAAACCTTTCAGTATAGGAAATCTATCACTCAGGTAACATTCTTGTGTGCAGGACCTTTAAACATTCTCAGTTTGAAAGTATGTCTTAAAAATGCATTGTGACATTGCAAAATATTTGCTTTAAAAATGTGTTTTACAATTAGATTGCATTTCTTCCCTTGAAAGTAAGAGATGAAGAGAAGAGCAGCTTATTCCTTCAAGATTTTTTTCCTCAGTCCTTTGAACAAGAGATTTCTACTAGGAATGTGGGCTACTCAGAAAATACCTATGTAAGCTACTGAGATCAGGGAACATCCAAATGTGGGATCACTCAGCCTGGGATCCCACTACTTTTAAACTAAATTTTAGCAGGACTCCTATCCCATCCATTAGTTTTGTAGTCTATACAAAGAAGGTATGGCAGCAGAATCTCTTAACCTGAAAGTTTTGATAAAAAGTACTGCAGAGCCCTAAAAATTTCCTGGAACGCTGTTATGTTTTGTATTAAACAGAGTATTGGTATGAAGTGTCATCTATCTAACTTGCTCTGTGCTGTCGTTTCACTGGTTGCTGCATTTGCTGCAACAATGTTTAAAACCTTCTGGAGAACAGAACACTGCTTTCCAATGAGCTCCTCTCACACTGAATATGCTGTAGTTAAGTGCTGTTGTAGTTAAGTATCGCCTCATCATAAAATGTAAAAGTAGAAGTTCTAACATGACTTACATACCAATAAAAATATTTGCTAGTAACCAAGGATGTGATGCTCCTTGGCAGATGCCTTTTCAGTGCCTCTGTATAGGCAGAAGAGGCCAGAAAACTTGGCAGTATTTTAACTTGCATGTTTTATGTACTTCAGTAAGAAATTGCAATGCGTATTGCTCCTGTAACTCATTCCATCAAAAATATTTATGTCAGCCATACAAAATCATAACAATAGAGCTCTCCTGGAAGAAACCTAAGCCTGTGTATTTCAACTGTCATTGGAAAAGTCCAAAGGTCCAAAATGACAAAAGACAAGACAACAAGTCAGAGAACGTATGGTGAAAACGGTCTAGATATATGTGGTATTATGATGAAGACTGAATAATAAAGAAGGAAAGGTCTCGATCTGAGCTTTGTTGTTTTTTACTTTGTTAGGTTTTCTTTGCAGTACCAAAACTATCATGTTGTTCTTGCAATTCAGATTTGTTTCTAAATACTGTAGTTTGAATTTTACTTTTGTATGTGAAAAATCAGAGAGAAAGATGTGCAATTTCTTGGATGACCTATCTGCAAATTTACACTTTGTACATTCTAGCCAGGAACTTATAAATATGAAACAGCTATAAACAACCAAATCTTGATGTAGCTAAATAAAATTTTTTAAAAGCCAACAGAGACAGCTACAAGGAAAATACTTACACTGACCTTACTCCTTTCACATTTTGACTGAGCATGAACTATATTCTTATTTTTGACATAAACATAGATGCACTGTTGGAAGGATGTCTCCTGCATTGTCTGCTGATATATAAAATTGTTATAAATTATTTCTATATAATAAATTTTTTATTATTTTAAAAATAATTATCGGAAACCTCCTCCCAGAAAAAGATAGATGAAAAAAAAGTCACTTCTGGATAACTGGATAACTTTTGATCAGTACACAGGTAGGAAGCAAAGAGCAAGTATGCCAGGAGCTGCATCTCTATATCCTGTATGTCTAGTGAACACTCTTCCATCCCTCTATTCTGATGGTGTGTTTTTTCAAGTGGAAGAACAGATTAACAATTCAAAGAAATGCAAGAAGACTTAGGCCGACAAGGAATAGGAAATTTTTGAAATGTTTAAAATATTTTGCTGCATATAAACATTATTTCCTTGTCTATCTTAACCTAAACAAACATTAGCCTCCATAATCTCCCCTCTAGCACCCGTGTTTGACTATGGCAAATATAGGTGATGTTAAGTGTGGTATAACTAAATGAACCAAAGTTTTCATCCTTGGGCAAAGAAAAATACAATTAACTAATGTTCCCTAATTTTATTATATGATATCAAGATGAACATTTTTTACATCCCATCAATAATTTTACAGATATTAAATGAGTATCCAGAAGAAAAATGGAGACATCCCACTAGACTTTGGAAGGGGAAAACCCATTGAAAGAACTGTGCGAATAAAATTAATGGAAAATATAAGATGCTACAAATCTCAAGGGAGATATTGCACTAAATGTGAAGCATTTCTTTTCCATAGGTACGAACAGGCTAACCTTGGAATCATTAAATATTAGAAAGATAGTACTTAGAAATAGTGCTGGAAGTTTAGTTAACTAGAAGAATATATTTCATTGCACCAGTTTCTCTAGACCATGTTTCTCTATTGATTTTTATGTAGAACACATTTCATCCTGTTTTTATCAATCTAATTTCCTGGAAATTACTATCTTCAAAGTTAGGAATAAGCAAATCTGAGTTTCTCTCAGAGAGAAACTCAAGAAATTAGTTATTTCATCTCTTCTCAAATATTATATATCTGTTATCCTTGGTTGCTATATGGCTAGCTTATTCTAAAAGATCTTCAAGTAATGGGAACTCTGTCAGCTTTTTAGATCCTCTTCTCCCCATTGTTGATGATTGTTATCAGTAGGATGGCTTAACTAATGGCAGACCTGAATTTCTACAATTCTATTCTGTTACTTCCTGTGCTAGCGTCTCTGACATGGAAAACTATTTAATCCTTTTTTTTTTAAATCATGAAACATCTCATTTAATCAAACATAGGTAGCATCTTTCTTCCTTGCCCTCCCTTTCTTTTCTTTTTGGACCTAAACTATGTTAATTCAGTTTGTACTTCTATCAAGTAGTCTGGACATCTGATTATCCTTCTTGACCTCAATTTTTCCACATTTCCTTGAAGTACGAGGTCCATGCCAAGCACACAGAAGCTGAAGGCTGCCCAGTGCTAAGGACAGAAGAGCCTGCCCAATGCAGAGAGGAAGAGACAATTCCTTCCCTTGTTTTGTGGGTAAGTGTGTTAACAGGCATACATTGCGAGACAGGTTTTGAGTTTTTTCTTGAAGGACAATTTTTTATTAACAAATGTTCAACCTCTGACTCCTTTTATAACTCTTAAACCCTCTGCAGAACTGCTGCTTAGTTAGTTGTTTACAGACTTCTCTGTGCACTTCTGAACTAACTCCTTAGAACTGAATTTAAAAATTCTCCTTTCTTGTTGTTTTCTGTACTTCCTGTATCAAAATATGTTCATCAATGCAACTTACCTCACAGTCAGGGTCCTACTACATTCCCTTCTCAACGTATACTCAGGCTGCTCAAATTTCCAGTGAGCTACATGAATGATGCAATTAAAATTTGAGGATTTTTTCATACAAAAAAAGCAAAGCCACAAAACCAAACCAAACGTAAAACCAAAACCAAAATCTTCTTCCTCTTTCTTACCTTTATAGTTCTATAGTATCTTATAGATCTTTAAATGGCATTCTGTTTCTTTTACCTAGGGACTTTAAATATATCTATACCTTACACAATACTACTACAGTACTGTTCTCCCTTATTTCTTCCTAATATTTCTAAACTTCCTATTTTCCTATACTTTCTGAACCAGATTCCATTCCTACTCTAATTATGGAAATTATTCCATGGTATCTATTTTAATTTTCTTTTATATCTCACATGTATCTTGCACTTATAATTTTTATGCAGACACTTAAAATCTGCATCTCTGTCTTCCTCCCTTCTTTAATTCATGCTGTGAATAGCCCGATACTTTCTGTTTTCAGGATCTTTGTCGGTATTTTTCACATTGTTCTGTGGCATTTTGTTACACTTCTGTCAATCTTGGGAGTAAATTTGATATTCTTACTATTTTTTATGAGATATAGTCTAATCTCAGTCTTGTTCCATATCATTGCAAGGCTGAGTAATCTGGGTGGTCTGGTGAAACCATCTCTGTGGGGTACATCCTTCACTATTACAAAATTAATGCAACTTGCACAGATATACCTTTAGTAATACTTTTTACTTTGAAATTTTATTTACCAAGAGAATTCCTCTTAAAAAAAATGTTTATCCAGACAAAGTTTGACAGAGCAACACAGGAGTTTTCCTCTAAGTGTTAAATTAGAGCTTCCAAATGAAAGGGTTGGATGAAAATCCAGCTGTGCCCCTCAGATCAGCTAAATGCTTCTGTAGTCATTATACAAGATTGATGAGAACCTCCTTGACAGATCCTCCTTGATTTGGACAACTGAAGTTAACAAGGCTTATACTTAAATTATTCTCACAGCACTAAATAAATACAAGCTTTTTAATTGCTTATTATGCTTTAATGAACCAGTTGAACATGTTTTGGTTTAATTGTTTTTCTTCATATTCAACCTTTTTTTAACTCTTTCTCCAATTTCCAAACTGTAAATATATTTATTTGTTACTAGTCCTCGTGTCTTTTGTCCCTCTTAGATGTTCCAAAATGGTTCATAATGTTGTAACAATGAATGCACATGGATTGCAGTTATCATCTTAGCTGTACTCTCAAAGTAGAAGTTCCTTTTACTCTCAGGCCAGTAAAGCCTTTTTAGCCAAATTTCCTTATGAAAGTAAAGGCAGGTACTAAAACTGCTACTGCACTGTCTTCCTTTTACTCCTCAGTGTTGAAGACCAAGATAGCATTAGGTTGGGGCTGTCTGCCTGGTCAACCTTAAAACATACTCGAAGACATAAGCAAGTGTGAAAGTTAGTTACAGAGTCACCAATACTTTTACCTTTATGAAAACATGTTAAGAACTGATTATAATGGATGCCTCTCCCTGAATTAAGGTGCAAATGAGACCAAATGCCTAAGTCAATAGTACAGATTTTATTTAAGAGTAAATGTGAGCTAGAGAGATAAAAAGAAATGGTGGGCCAAGGGAAGGAGAGGTTAGAGAGAGTGAGAGAGAAGTAATAGATATCACCCCTGTGGGTTCCTGCAGTGTCCCACTGGTCCTTCTTCACCCTGGCCTTCAGTGGGAGATGTCCCTGAGCAGCTCTTCTGGAGGTACCACTTCAATACTGTCTGGGTCCTGGGTATTCACAGGGTGTAGGTGTTGTTCCATAACTTGAGATGGCCTGTGCATAAGCACTTGCTGCCTGTCCCACAGTTTGCCATGCTGGGAAGTTTTTCTGGATGCATTACCCAGATCTGCCTCACCAGGCCTGGAATGAGCATCTTCCTGTCATTGTCATCTGCTCTTATCTCAGATTCTGTTGAGGTGGCTTTTCTTATGGGGACAGTGTTCGAGACATGCAACTGCATTCTTTAAGTGCTCACAAAACACACATACAATAATATAGTTAGTATTTTACTCTTCAGGAAAACCTCCTTTTTATTTGCCCTAATTTGAAACTAGTGAGTTTTGCTATTATCTTCAGGTAAATCAAAGTTGATTACACTTTCAGAACTAACTTCAAGGAGTGTGGCTGCATGCCTTTCAAAATCTCACCTGATTTGGAGAAATCAGTGAATTGTTTCTATGTATTCAAAGAGAATAACAGAGAGTGTTCCATGGAGTAATTCTATTACATATATCATTCCTTATAAATACACTAAACCATAGTCAAATTAATGCAGCTGTTTTTTGTTATTTTTCATTATTTCTCCCATTTTTTAGGAAACTAAAAAATTTTTTTTTTCTAATTCTAGTTAAACATATCAGACTGTAAGTTTTTGCATCAGAAGCTTCCTACTCATCCTCCAAAGCAACCAATGTGATGAGTTTGAACAATTAGAAAGGCCTTAGAAAATGCTTGAATTGGAAAATTGTGAAATAATGACCAAATAAAATAAAAGTTTAATCAACTCATCTTCTGAGCATGGAGACTAAAGGATGTGACAACAATTTTGCTGAACTACAAATATAGGAAGAGGAAATTTGAGTGAAGAGGCTATTACATTGTTAGGAAAAAAAGCTAGGAAATGTAACTAGAACCTGACATCTACTAAAGCAGAAAATAAAGTGATTTCTTTAAGAACAAAGAGAGTAAATGTTTAAAAAGTGTCTCTGGGAGTGGAATAGATTCTCCATGATACACACTCTCTAAATCAAGTTTGGACGACTTTCTAAAATACAAGCCTTGGTTCAGTCAGATGGTTTAGGTTTGGTGCAGGAGCTGCTGGAAGTAATTCCCTAGCATGCATTATGCAGCAGGATAAGCTTTAAAATCTACTGAGAAAATGTTTGGGCCAAACTAGCAGCTTGCACACACTGATATAACTTTTTAAAAGCCAGTTGAGTTGTATTGATTTACACCAGCTTCTGATCTTGCCCTTGGAATATAATTTACTGCTGTCATTATGCAGTAACACCCAGACCCTGCCTGTTTTCCACGCTGTAATAAGAGCAGCTGTCTTTGCGGTTTGGGGCCTGATCCAATTACACTCAATGGGAAAACTCCCATTTAGTGCAGGCACACAATTAGATGGTTACAAATTGGTCACAAATAAATTCAGACTGGAAATTAAAACTATTCCATCTGAGATTGTTTTTTAGTTATCTGGTAAAGCGCTGGGGTAGCCTTGCAAACAGATTAACAAGTCAAGGAACGTGCTAAAATTAAGACTGGAAATAGGGAAGGGACTGTATAACAAACAGAAAAAAGGGTGTGCATGTAACAGTATTTCTGCTGTACCCTCCCTGTCTCTGGTAATTTGTGGCACAGAGACAGCACTCAGCTGAGGCAGAAAGGAGTGGGACTTGGAGGTCTGGGGCACTGGATGTCACGGTGTCTCTGGAAGGATTTGAAATGAACCTGTAGTTCTGTGGTTTCATAATACTTTTAGATGTTATGAGTCCCCCTGATGGGTTTTGTAGGTAGCAAAAATGTGCAGGAAAAGCCTTCAAGGTGTGGAGTAGCTATAATTTGTGAGTCTTTAAAACTTTCCCAGGGCCTGGAAAGTGGCAGTGGTCCAAGACAGCAGGGTGGACTCCCCCTGTAAAACAATGACATGAGCTGAGTGTGTGCTTTGGGGTCCTACTCACTTTTTCAAGGTTAAACCATTTGCCTGATTTTATGTCAGCAGGAATTGCTTCCCCCATGTCACTCACAGTTACTGTTTGAGGTATTTTTCTTTCCTTTTGCTTTGTAATATCTTCATTTTCTTTAACACACTACATCACCACTTAGGAATTTGGTGATATGTTTGATCTTCTCTCTTCCTCTGGCACATTCTGGTTATGGGGTTTTTTGGGTTTTTTTTTGCATTTAAGCATGTTGTAAGCAATTTTTAGGGAACTGGGAAGTATTCTATTATGTGATGAATTACACCATAGACTTTTCTGAACCAGGTATCTACTGTAGAGTTTCTTCTAGCTATGATACAATTGTTGAAATGAAAGAATGAAAGTGAGCCTATTTGGTCTTGTTTTTCTATTTATGTTGTCTACTGTTGAACACAGAGTATTTTATTTAGTATTTTATTTCTGTCTTTTATTCCTGTCCCTTTTTTTTTTTTCATTTCTGTCTTTAAGCATTCTGGTTTATCTTTGAAGGAGGAAGAGCACAGTCAGATATGGCCTCTGGGAAAGGAGCCCAGGAAAATGAGCAGGAGGCATTCTGATCCCAGGTAAGGCCAGGGCTTTTCTTTATTTGACTTGCTTATTATTCTACCACTTCAAATATTACTGTTATTTCTGCCACACAAAACAGAAGCAGAAACACTGCAGGAACAGCATCAACGCTTGCCCAGTGACAGCTCTTTCAGTAAAAAAAGGTCTGTGATGAAAGTATGTAATTAAGGTACCAGAGATAGGTTTTATCTGACTAAATACAGATATTTGGAATATTATATTAGTTATATCCAAAAATATATCCCTAAATATAAATCAGAGCAGTACTGACATGGAAGTGCCATGCCACTAAAAAAGGAATCTGGGCTGATGAACTTGGATAAGAATATTGCTACTGCAGGCATTGAAAGTTAGATTAGGTACATTTAATCCTAAATTCCACTACTGACCATTTTAGGAGATATCAATATAATACATTATGCTTAATATTTGTGTTCCTTGTTTTTCTATTTCATACAATGTGATGTGGAAAAGAAATAGTGAAGCTCACTTCTACTCACATAGGGATCTTGCAAGGATGGGAGGAAAGCCAAGGTGCATATGTGCATGAGCTCTGAGGCTCTTTACAACTTGTCTTAAGAAACATGACCTGAAGAATAAAAATATATACAGAGTACTGTTCTTTCCTAGTGAAATATCAATCACTCAAAAAAGTCACTTAGCAAAAGTCAGTTTAAACTTGCCAAGCTGAAGGTGGGTAAATAGTAAACAGCTTGAAATTTCTCTCCCTGTCCTGTCAGGCATGCACAGAACATGCTAGGGATAATGAAAAGTCTATGTTCACACAAGGCATGCAGAACTTCAAGTACATATGACTCAAAGGGCTTAAATGGCAAGCTAAAACTTATATAAAATATAAACTACTTATATTTATTAATAATATAGAAAGATAAACCACTTGATAAATTTTTCACATTGCTCCCATACTAATTTCCCAGCCTAGAAACATCAGAATAACTACAGACAAGATGTAACAAAGAATGATTTCTCTCTGTTTCATTTTTGTACATGAGAGGAGTTTACACAAAAATGCATCGTATTTTTACTCATTATATATAATTTTACACCTATTTTTCCCATAAAAGAATGCACATACATGCACATCTTGATGCAATCGCTTCCATTCCTCAAGCACCTATATTATCAGTGCCACAACTGCTACCCTTCAGATGGCTTTCCATTCATTATATAATAGATAAGTGTAGCTGATTCCAGTGCAGCTGAATTGTTTCCATGGTTCGATTTCAATGGTAAGGGTTTATTCAGCAAGGCATTTAAGCCTGTGTTCAATTTAGAGCAATTGCGTACTCCTAATATATCCTGCAGAGTAGGCACCTGTCTACATCAGTGGGAATTAATGATATGCCCACATGTTTTTTCTGAATCAAAGTTTAAATTTAAGGGTACTCAGCGAAAATTCAGTGACAGCCTCAGCATTGGCCACTGGATAGAAAATATTGATGCTGCTTGCAGGAGTTCCCAGAGCTTTTAAATTTTTTTTTATGTATTTCCTAATTGACTTAATAAACAAACACACAATAAAAAAAAAGGTAGAAATAAATCTTCCTCTATTTTTATCTGCTAACATTACTTTAATTGTGATCAGTTCACAGTCATTTCTGGACAAATTGAAAACCAGCCTACAGCTCAGTGAAAACACTGAAAATTTTCAAAAGCCAGGGGTTAGCTTCTTGCACTAAAACAGAATTACATGATAGTTCAATAAATATTGTTAGCCATGTAGAATTTAAAAGTAAAAATGTCAGAGCACATACTGCTTGAGAAATGTGCTCAGTACTCAGATTTTAAAAAGCCTGGATGGCTTGTGTATGCTCTTTTAATAAAGGGTGGATTGTCTGTGGGAATCAGCATTAGGAATAGTCCATTGAAATCAAGAGAAAGGTCCAGTCACTATGCATAAGAATAATGTATCGCAAAGATACACACAATTTTCCTCCAGAAGATTTGGTAAAGCAGCACAAATTCACGAACGTTGTCAGCCAAAGTTCCTGTGGCAGATCAGCACAGGGATTTGTAACCCTTGCTTTGAAGCTTGTGCTCGGAAACAGGCACAGCCACATACTGCAGAGCAGGAAAGGACAGGTGTAGCGATGGCTGCCACATAGCTCATTCCATTCCTACTTTTTTAGGTATGAATAATGGAATAGGTAGGTATTATAGCTCAGTCAATTAGAGCACAAATAGTCCCCAGAGACAATGCCAAATACTGCATCATCTCTGTGCCCAGATGATGGTGCCTGGATTTGGTGCATCTTCCCCCTTGAGAATCTTCCCTGCATTTTATGGTTTCGTGCAGGCCAAGATGGAAGTATTTATAGAAAAAGTGTGGAAAGAAGATTAAGAGAGGCACTGAAAGATTAAGAGAAAAAGAAAACCTCAGTGTGACAATAGAAGTGCAAAATGCTTGGAATATATGACCATTCAGAAGCCTCCAAATAATTGCAAATGACAATCCTAAAGATATCAATTTGGCTGACTGCTGAAAGCAACCTTTTGCTTAATTATATATCCAGAGAAAACAGCTATATCCATACATTACAACTTCTTTATTTTGCTATAATATGAATTATTATTATTTTTAATAAACTTTATTGGAGTCCATGAAATGCAGAAAATGTAGCCATAGTCTGATAAATACTAGTTCAACTTACAGAGAAAAGTAATATCTGATAACATGTAACACTCTGATAGCTTAGGATTCTTCCAAGGTCTATATACCGGTGATTTAAAGACATCTAGCATTAAATAAAGATTGGTCAGCCATAGCTGTATTGTGTCTTCATGTATTCATTTCATTTATATATCATCGCTGATTTAAGTTCAGATTAAATATTTCTGAACTCTGGGAATATTGACATCTTCTGAGACATGGAAGTAGTTTCAATTCATTCCAGTCTTTGACTGGCCAAAATTTGAACCTTATTTTGCATTTACACTTCTACAATTGCAGAGCCAACCAGCCTCAGTGTTACCCACCACCAGGTATAAAGCACATGCTTGGGGATCAGCAGTCTGACTGAGCTCCCTTTTATAGCTTTTACAGCTACAACAGAAATGCAGGTGTACTAAAGGCCAACATGACAGCATAGAGCATGACAGAAGTGACTGTTTTAAGGTGATGGATCTGTACATGTGTATCTCAGAGGAAAAATATACCCCAACCACAGGGAAGCTAGACTCCAAATGTCATTTGATGATATTTTGAGTCTTCTATTTCCCTTAAAAAATACCAAAAAGCCAAAACAAACAAAAAAACCCAAACAAAAACAAAAAAAAAACCACAAAACCCACCCAGCCACTAAAATTTCAGGAGGTTGTTTCTAGGGATATATATAATATTTAATCATAATAAGCAAAATACCAAAGTAGACTTAATTATCAAAATATGATTTGTTCTCCTGCCTTTTTCTGATAGGATCATCCAGAAAGATCAATTAGTTGGAATGTCATACAGCAAGATGTTTCCTACTGTATGATGTAGGATAAAATCTGATATCACTTATCTGATATTTTGCCTCATTAATGTTATTTATTATAGTTTTATTTTGTTTTTACTGTACTTCCAGAAGTTCTAGCTGAAAAAAAGAGGCTCACTGTTCTACAGACAGGTAGCATGAAGCCTCCTAATCCCAGAAGGATTTGCGCTTTAAGAGGGTAGAAGGAGGATGAGAAAAGAAGAACAGAAATTATTTGCTTGAGTTGGCCTGCCAAAGTCTGGAACTTCTGAACTATAGTGCCACCTTCCTAGGAATCTCCATGGGTTCCTGATGCAGATTGATGAAACCTTCATTATTTCATTTTTTAAATTAAAACTAATACATTCTTCATAATCCTTATTGTGTTTCTGGACAGCCAAAATGTTCTGGTCAGAGAAAATAGATTGGAAATAAAGAGGCAATATGTTTTATCTCAACAGTTTAAGTATTGACAAGATATTGCTCTAGCATGTGTTAAAAAGAACTATCACTGTAAGACTAACCTGATTCTGTGAAGAAATACAGGCTAGAACAATTTTTCTACAGTCAATAAAACTAAGATTAGTTAGTAATTTTGAAATCAGAAATTCAGTTGCTTGTACTGGAGCTGTAATTTACTTTTCATAAAACTACATGGGAACTGCTTAAAAAAATCAACTTTAAAAAATCCTATTGGTCGTTCTGCATCCTGCCTCAGCCACACACAATAGCAAATACTTACAATGAGAATAGCTCCACTGGAGCAATACTAATACATTTGCCACAGCTCCCACTCTGTCATTATGCACAGGAGCCTGTGCTTATCCCTTTTTAAATTGGAGACTCTTTTAACCAGGAATCCCCAGGATGAAACCGAACCATTTTCCTCACGGCAAAACAAATCCTTCTCTGGTGAATTTTGTTATTGTTTATTGTTACAGTGTTTTATCAGCACTAAACTGTATGAAAGCTTCAATTAGTTCTTGATGAATGATCCCATAAAATCATGTAGTTTCATTTCCCCTGCCACCAGATATTTCACTGAGTGTTATTAAATGAAATATAATTGGGACAGGATTCAGGAAACTTAGAGCCTTCTTATTTTCCTTTTGGGCTTGAACATAGCAGTGTGCCTCAAACATTTCATTTTTTAAATGTGATGGCTGTTTGTTTTAAACTGACATATGTTCTGCATTTGAAAACTATTGTTTAAGGTTTCTATGCTATTAGCAGTTAACATAAGAGTAGGAAAATACAGGTATTACAGCCATTTTCTGCACCTTTCTCCTCTGCCAGTAGCTTTGTAAATTTTGCTTTGCAAAGACTAAGTAAGATTCACTGGAAAAAAAAAAATATTCTTCCCAGCTCCTGTGAATATCCATATTGTATTTGTCTCAGATGTAACTCTGTTGAATGCCACGTAATTCCAGCAAGAATGAATACAGCATTTCATTCTATACATTGAAATTATGGTTTGTTATGACTTGTGTTCTGTATTTGAGGTAGTTTACTTCAGCAGATTCCAGAGAGCAAATATTCTCAGCAAGTAGTTTAAACTTCCACTAATTTTGTCCTTTTCCTTAGGTTTCATATCCAAATACATGATTTACCTAGCAGAAGCATCAGAGTCTGTGTTCTGACATCTGGACTCCATGAGAGCTACACAGCAATGGAAAGCTTGCTCTGAACATAGTTATCTCTCTTTTATCAAATTTTCCTGCCTGGCATAAATGTTAGCAAAAAAAAAAGTTAGCAAAATATTGTCACATTTGGATGGAGGGACTAACTATCCAAGCTCATAATGGAAGGAAATTCCTCTAACTAGTTAAAGCTCCTTGCAGCCTGCCCAGAGCTATCAAAGTATCCTTTGACTTGTCTGTTCACTTCTTTCCCTCACATATTGCAATTAGATTTAGCCAATGATGCTGCTGGATATACACACTGCAACTATCAGTGCTTCACAGCAAAATACAGTTAGTCTGCTGATGGGATAAATGTGTTTATTGGTATCAGACCCAAACATCACCCACCAGATACATCTAAGTAACCTCCAAACAGAAGATGCTATTTTCAGTTAAAAAAAAGTGACAAATATCATACTGTTCTGTCATCAAAGAAGTGTAAAGATATTTATCATATACTGCAAAAGATTTTTTCCCTCCATATAGTGGAAGATGAGGCTACTATCAGGCATCATATTCTTGGCACACATTTTTGGATCAACTTAGTAGCAGGAAATCAAACCATCAAACATCACTAAGCATAAGATACGAGAGGTTCAGATTCTACAGTTACATTAGAAGACATAAATCATACAGCATTGTGAAAGAGAAGAAGCTAATAAATACATGAATGGAACATGATGCTTTTGCTTCTGCAGGTAAAATTTAGTTATTCCTATCATTTCTTTAACAAGTCAGAAATTTTACTAGTAAATCTCAGTTATATATTCACAGACCCTGGAGGTCAAGAAAAATTCTGTTCTACATGGTTGTATTATTGACTGATGATGCAAAAATCCCCCAACCATTCTTCTGATTTGGGACTCGGGAGAACTGACTTCAGATGCTGGCTTTGATGCAGGCACTTTCTGTCAGGCAAGCCATTCTCCATCTCAGCAAAACAGGGCTCTTCTACCTCCCAAAAGCCCACAATAAATTCCCTCCTGCTTGAAGGACGTGCCTGCATCCATATCTGGAAAGGCACCAAGGACGCTCATGAGTAGTTCAAGCCACCTCAGCATTCCTGCTCTCTTGGAGGCAGCTGGCCTCATTGCCCAACTTATCTGGACATTCATGGCGAGCCTGGAAGGTAATCCATCTGGCAATTGGTAACGGCTTTAATGCCTACATTAGCTACCCCTACCTAAAGAAATTCTAACATAGAGGGAGAGGCTGGGAGCCAGAATCCCAGGCCCTTGAATATTTATTTGAGAAAGTACCTCTTGAAAGGACATACCCAGCAATGCTACAGAGGTGATAAATGTGCTTCTTGCCAAAGTATTTGGACTCCCAGTTAGCCAGCAGTATAAGCGGATAACTGTGCTCACATAATATTTCTTCACATCTCTCAAAGAATACTTTTGAGTTACAGAGATCAAAAGAGCTACACAAGCCAAGTTTTATTGGTGTATTATATTGAGATCATGTATAAATAAAAGAAGAAAAAGGAAAATAGCAAAGTCAAATTGTTTTCCTCTGTCATTCTTTTCTTTTAATCAATATTTGTTTTTAAAAGTAAGAGAGTTCTACAGGGCTCTGGTTAAATAAGACCCTTTCTGTAATTATAAATGTACACATGTAAGAGTCCTTTTAAAGGAAAATAATAGCCTACTGGGTATTTGGGAGAGAGGGCTTGTTCTCTTACAAATTTCCACAGTGCTCTGGGAGTTAGTCCTCTGAGGATTCATAGTGCTGGTGGGCTCCCACTTTAAAGAACTTCAGATTGCTGAGGGTGGTGTTTCCCCTTTGAAGACTGTTACATTTTTTAACAGATCCTCCTTTGAAGATATTCATATCTGTGGGGTTCTCCAAAAGAGTTGGGGGAAAAGTCCCCTGTTGATGCTATTTACCAGGTTAGAATTTCAAACTTGGGAAAAATAGTTGATCCCTGAGAGGAGGATGCTCTTTTTGAAGCAGTTCAGATGGTTTCAGCAGGCTTTGCTTCTGAAGTTCTTATCGCTAGAAGGTGTCTGGCTTTAAAACTTTATAGTACACAATGTCACAGCAATACTATGGAAAAAGTAGCATTAATTTTTTTAAGAAAATATGAAATCCAGTGCTAAGAAAAACTTTTTAAAGGCACACAACTCTTTTGCTTCTTTGATAAAAGCATAATTTGTGCTAAGTATAAGGATTGTGCTCTCTTTATTACAATAATAAAGGTTCTTAACATGCAAAATTTCTGATGCACAATATTTGACAACTTAAATAAAAAGTTTTGCTCATTTAAACAAATTATGCTGATGATTATCTGGTTCGTATTATTCTGGTTCATATTTGGGCAACCTGAGTAGTTCTTTGGCAGAAGTAATATGTAAAGATTAACATTGTTAGGGTGCTCCTAATAAGAACTTTCCTAGAAAAATATTTTAAAACATATACCATACTGAGAGATGGGTGATAAAAGGTAACAGAACAGTAAGGAGGCACAATTTGAAATTTCTAAATGGAAGGAAGGCATACTATGTGACAAAAATATTTTTTTAAAAATGTATATGTTTTGTAAGGCTTTTTGTAACGCATCAGAAAAACACTTTGTCCTCCATGGTATGTCTAACAAAGGGCTTACAAGTTAACCAAATTCAAAATAAAAATCAAGTTCTGCTTATTTTTTTAAATACCAGACTTGTCGTTACAAGCAGTCTACCGAAGTATTCTGCACCAAGGCTGTCAGAGCTGAAGACAGTATTTCTACTCAGAGTTCTAATATCTGCATATAGTACAATTGAACTTGGATAAGACAGAGGTAAAGGACAAATTGATGCAAAGACAAAGTAAGCTCTTGACTGTTGCAGGAAAGAGAGCAGAGCACCAGCACTGATGGCTGTTCCTTCAGAAGACAAATAAGGAGTGCTTGGAGTTTCTGTCCATTTTCTCAAATAGCTTCCATAGGGAAAAACTGAGGACAATAATTCAAAACATTTTCCTAGCATAAAGTGTGGCTTTAGCTCTTCAGAAGCATCCAGATTATAAAGAAACTCAGTTCTTGAGATCTCATCTGAATATACATCACAGCAAAGTGCATTGGCCATTCAATGATGAGGAGCTATATTGCTTCTCTTAGAACTTGAATCTGGGATTCCAAGGAGTTTACTAATATGAAAGGAAATTTAAATAAATGTCAGTCTTTTACCTAACTAAGGACAAGGTAGGTTTTGTAGGATAGTGCTCATGTGGGCACGGCCATTATTATATCCCATCAAATGTAAAGGCATGAAAGTGCAGGCGCACACATATAGAAAGAACACTTGAACAACACAAGTGTTGGCTTCTTTGTGTTTTGACAACTTTTAGCTTATGTAAACATACAGATGATACTCTGGTGTGGTATTTGTGGTTAGAAAAGAATGATTTCTTGCACTGAAATTAAAGAAGAGAGAGGAGAAAAGATTTGTAAATGGTTTCCCAAGTAACCTTGTATATTTGTCTTCTCTTTAAAAAGGCATTGAGCAAATAATGTTAGATGGTGAACACACACAGAAAAGCCAAAATGAAAAAAAGAAAGCAGCAACAGCATAGTATATACTGATTAATGGATGCTATAGATATCTTACTGCTCTGTCTGCTTGGTTAGCTTTGTTTCAAATCTGATACAGATCTCATACTGCACAGCCGATCCTGAAATAGTCCGTGTTCCTTTAAATTCAGGCAATGCATCACTTTCTATTACCCTGTGTCACATCAGTCTATGACTGTAAAGGATGAGTTATGTGGACATGAACCAGCATGAGGGCCCAGTTCAGACAAATCTTTCATGAGAAAGTCAAATGCTCACATAGACAAATTCTTTCTTTTTGTTATAACCCACATTGTTTATGTAGAAAAATTTAGAAAGGAAATTACTTGCTGACTAACATGTTACAGTCCACTATGGGTTCTTTTTTTTTATGACAAAAATTCCTTGGAAAGCATTTTCCCAGTAGCCATTACAGTTACATAGTGCCCAGCTTCCACTGGAAAAGAGAAGCCATTTACCAAATATTCTTTAGCCTTAGTTCTTAGTTCAAAACTCAGAAATAGAAGATGGCAGCTTTGTAGAATTATCTCCTTGACATTGAAGAGGTTTATTGCCATTAATACCAACATCCCTCAGCATTTTTCTTGTGCTACAAAAAGTCACTAAAATGGGAGTACTGACAAGGTTTAGTGGAAAAGAATCTCTCAGGCTTTTGTCCACACTAATCTTTATTGCAAGACCACCATTCAGTTAAACCTAAACTTCCTTAGCATCAGTGTAGACTCGTGTTAGCACAAACACTGGTTTTAGGCTACAGCACATCAGCCAGGTTTACAGAAAAGAAAAGCTAAAGACACAGACAGACCAGAAGGATGGAGCCAAATGTCTTCACCTCTTTACGCTGGAACTTCACTACAGATTGCAAACAAGTTAAATAACATTACAGACCCATAAAGTCTAGAAGCACTTTTCAGGTTCTAATCATCAAGCACAAGGATTCCATTCTGCTGTCATCCTTAACTACTGTATTTATTAATGTTATGCTTCAGAAATGGAATTTTGGGCCCCATGAAAAAGCACTCAGAAAGAGTAAAGGAACATAAATTTGCTAATTATGAAGTATGAGTAGAATAATCACTCTTCTAGGAAATGGCTGATTTCAAAAAGACCAGCAAAACTACAGCAAACCTGCAGCAAACCCTACAGCAAACTCACACACATATCTCAGAGGAGAAAAAGAGAGAGGAAGAAAAGGAAAAAAAACCCATGGGAACATAGTAAGGGTGGCTCCCCGGGAACCCTGCTTCTCCACAGCCCAGCTGAATGTTCATCAACACTGTTGATCCCAGCAGTCTTAACCAGTCTGTTTTCTCATCTTGCCATAGATTTGATTTTCCACTAACATTTCATGTGAGAAGAACCCAACTGCTTTTCCTGCAGCATAAGCCCAGCATGGAAACCATACCCAAACCAATGACAAGACAAAAGTGTTTCAGGGATCTGTGCTGACCACCAGTGGGTTACATTGCAATAAAAACTGCAGCAGGTCTGTGTCATAAGGCTGCAAGGCTGAATTCTCTAATGTTCACAAAATGCCTTGAGACTACTGAGCTGTAGGTTCAAACAACAAAAAAAGGTGGATTACTAGCCTCAAAAACAAGTCACCTACACACATAGTGACCACATGCAATTCTTTGGTGTCATAAACATACATGTATTTAGCAAAAAGGATACAATTTGCCCTTGGTTTCATAGGCAAAGTTAAAAACAAAACGTTAGAAAGACACTCTCCCAGAATACGTCTTGCAAGAGAGATGTGCATGATGAGCATCGGCTAAACCAGAATTAATGAAGTTTGGCTGTGTTTGACTGCACTGCCAGGCTTTCTGAAGAAATTTTTCTGTTTAAAAGGGGAAGTTTGGACTGAATTTCAATATTAATGTTTGCAAACGAGAAAAAACGGAAACATTCTCAAAAAGTCTTTCTCCCCTCACATAATAACAAAGTAGAAAATGGGACATCAGTGACTGGAGCATTAAAAACCTATAACTGACCTTTTCAGGAATATCTTTTGGATCCCTTTTTTCTAGGGCTTTGCTTCATTTCAGTTTCATTCACTGCAAGGAGATTCTTCTTACTGTTTCACAGGAGATACATGTGAGTGTATCCAGTTCTGCTGATTGTTATAATTTTCATAAATTATTTCATACCTTCTTTACAAGCACCTATCTTAGTGCCCCAGGGATAATGAGATATACAAGGCACCAATGTTATTGGTAGGCTGAAGGGTACTGATGAATCCAGGTAAGTGCTGCTTTGTGGCTAACTTTATGTTCTGAAAAAAAAACACAAGTAGATGAGAGCTAAGTGGTCACATGGCAGCATAATGGCGTAAAAGACACTTGTGTTAATTTCTTAGATTTTTATCTGAAGCTGTCTTGCTTCTGAAGGGGGGGGGGGAAGACAGAAATAGGAAGCTGTGTTGATTTTGAATATAAACTAACATTGAAACGACAGCACTACACAGGGTGTAAATCCTCAGTCCACTCCTATAACATAGCACCATCAAACTTGCAAATTCATCCTGCTCTTGTGTCATGTCTTCCTTAACCAAGTAAATAATAATGGAGGTTTTGGTGGCATTTACCACTACCAAACACCTTACATAACTTGCCACCTCTCCGAACTCAGCTGCCTCCTAATGTGAAACTGGATCCATAAAACACCCTCCTCAACAGACCTTGCTTCTTTGTGGCAGCTTGAGAGCCCGCTGCCAGGGGTGGGTGTTTTGCACAAACAAATGTCAGCCTGCATCTGGTGGGGTGACAATAGCTTCACACGCATTTATCTGCTTTTCATTACTTTGTATCACACTCTCCAATTCTATTTACATTAGTTTTTATTTAAGATGAAATAAGGCTTCATTGATGCATCTTAACTGCGTTATTCAACACCCACGAACTCACTGACAATTGCACATCAATACATTTTAGTTAAGCATCTGTTTCCTCATTTGCTCCCTTGTCAAATTTGCAATTTATGTCTGCATAACTTTTCACTCTGTAGCTGCACTCTGCATGAAACAGGTAGAGAACGCACAGCAAAACGCTACGCTTGTTCTTCAGAGCAAATATGTTCTGCAAGTTCATGCTGTGAAGATCTGAAAAGTTCTTTAGGGTTACATATAGGTGTGAAAACTGTTGTGATACTCTGTTGAAGCCATAGCCTCAGCTAGGCAATAATTAAATCATTTTGAAAAAATTTTAAAAATATTAATGTTAAGGCCTTGTATTCAGATTGGAGACTTTCATATCAGCAAGAAGGTTTTAAAAGAGAAATAGAGAAGATAAAATTTCATAAGTTCTTTATTGTGAAGTTGAATATTTAATTGTTAAACCATCTTTCCTTTGTATTCTCCCAATTCCCTTCCCTCTGCTTCCCCCTTCCCAGAAGAAATCAGGCTTTTTCTCAAGTTTACATCAAACAAACAAAAAAAAAAATATTTTCTTGTGGCAGCTGAAAAGCTTACTATCCAAATCCTGAATATTTTATAGAAAATAAAATGATATTTATTTTTAAGTGCATTCTACCTTCAACACAACTGCATCCTCACAACAAATCTATTGCGTTGTCCTGACATAGTTACTGCAAAGGTTTTTCCTTTGCTGTCCCAAGGGCCCAATTGATTTATCTGCCAGAAGCCTAAAGCCCCAAAATAAGATCGCTTTGAGTTTACAGAGGTCATTTTTCATTGTCTAAATAAAAATTTCTAAACAAAAATCTCTCATCCTGTTAACCGCAGGGTCCTTATCTCCCCAGAGGCTACAGAAACCTGAGAGAAGCCATTTCAATTCTTTTATGAAGAAAGATAAAAGCAAGTTTTCGATTAGAAATCCAAGGAAAGGCTTCTTATTAAATGGTGGTAACAGTAACTAGTCGAAAAGGCAAAACCGTTCAAGGAAAGGGGGAAAGAGGGAAATCATTATGCATGAAGCAAACACTATACATGAGGCTGCCAAGGCAATCTGAGACAGTGACATTCAGGAAGGGAAGAGAAGTTCACAAGCCTTTGTAACTAGTTATAGTTCATTCCCGTCTATTTAAAAAGAACTGTTTTATCAGGCATGTTTTCTTAATTGTGTGTCCATAGCTTTATCCACCAATATTAACTGTGTGTTGGAGCAATTATGTATTCAGACCCACTTTTTCTTGATCTGTCATCATTCAAAGCACTTACGCAGCACTGACTGGGTTTTGAGATGGCATGTGATTCCAGCCCTGGAATAATAGATTCTGCAGTGCTAAGCTAAAAATGAAATTATTAGAAGTTACTTCATATTCGAAGTTAGGATAAAGTGAGATAAACAGAGACATTAATGGTGATGCACTGGGAAATGATCCAGACCTCTGAAAGGAAAAGATTTCTGCTGTTTGGAAAAATTCTTAGTATATATGAATGAAGTACCCTATTAGTGTTTTCCTTTCTTCTTCCTACATAACAGAATAAGAGAAATTAACAACATTTAGGACACTAGGTAGTTCTTCAGGATGCCAGCTCTAAATATCTAACCTACCATTTAAAATGTGAAGTTGAAAAACCCACCTATAATTCCTTATGAGGAAAAAACCCAGGAAAGATTTTAATGAAGACAGGCATTCAGAACTCTCAGCATTTACAACTTTCTCCTGCACTAGGTTACAGTCCTAAATATCTAGGTGAAATCCATACATAAATGAGGGTGATATATCCAGCTCTAACAGTGCAAAAAACCACACTTGGATTTACCTGTGATTGTGCACCACTAAAACATACCAGCCAACATTGTCTGTGGTCGTGGTATACTGATATACAGCAGGTTTTCTTAATCTCTTATACCCTGAAAACAATTTAGAAAACTTAGGTGAATTTATCCACCCTTTTTCAGTTATTTCCAGCACATCCTTGAACATGATGCCTTTTTCAAATGGTGAAAATATTCTTACCTATCCAAGATGAAACAGTGCTTCCCTGGCCTACCACATAATTCAGCAGAACCAAAAGGGAATTATATTTTCCTATTTCCTCACTTCCTTCCCCCGCATATCTATGATAACGGGCAATTTTTCTGCCCCAAGTTTATATTTGCAACCAAATTTATGCTCTTTAATGAAGTAAAAGAAAAATTTAGTTTACCCAAATCAAATCAATAAGAAAATTTTGCGTTTCTAAAGGCAGCACATCTCTTCTACTTCAGTGAGGTCAGGATTCTACCTCTAACATGTAGCTTTGTGATGTTAATAACTTCAGCAGACACAATTTAATTTATGCAGCCATCTTTTTTACCTGTATCTTACTTTTATATATTTCTATACTTACAATAGAGATATCTATCTCTAATTTTTTTAAAAAAAGCTATGAAAATTAGATTCCAACTAAACTACAATTTGCTATGCTTACTTCATTATTTTTCATATTTAAATGTATCATCTTTGCAAAGAACAGTTGTGCTGTTCAGTAAAGTCCTGATCTAACCCCTAGTGCAGTTGGTGGACCCCTCCCCACACTCTGACTGCAGCAGAAGCTGGATCAGGCCTTAAATGTGGGGCTTTTTAAAATGCCTCTTTGTCATATACTCATCTAGTTGTTGGACTAGGTGTAGCTGGGAAATGTACAACTGTTTCAGGTAATGAAGGTGCCTTGTAGAGTACAGCTCCCAAATTTGATTTTCTGGGCGTAAAATATAAGGTGCCTTTTTGCAAGAATATATTTTTTTAAATATTACATCATCATCATCATCACCATCATTATTATTATTATTAATATTAATATTATTGTTGTTGTTGTTGTTTTTGTTTGGAATCTAAAACTTTAAGGTGATTTAATATGTCCAAATTGACCAAGAAATATGAGAGGAGTTCAAGTTTTGAAATGCCTATCTTTCATTTTAGGCCTTGAGACAGTTTTCTCCTTATCAAGGAGAGAGTTAGAGAAGAGAGAAGCTGAGCACACAAAAATTGGAAATTGCATTAAAAAGTTTCTTCAGTCTAAGCAAGGCATGGTGGGGTCTGATTTTTGGAAGTCAAAGACAAGTAAATAGAAAATAAGGCCCATGTTTATCATACTAAGGACAATTAGCCATCAGAACAGCAGAAAACACTGCCAAAAATGATGTCAAGCTCGGCTGCCTCTCTGAAAGGTACAGCCTTGTTTTGCAGAGTTACTGAATGTAAGGCAAGGATTAATACCAGTATATCCTACAGCGTCTGCTAAATAGGAGGTCTGACAAGACAATCCAACAGCCCCTTCTGGTCTTAAAACCCTTCGAATCCATGAAACCCAGGAACACTTTCTGCTGGAACTCATTTGCTACAACTGCTGTGATTCACCCTCCTTGTTACTCTCTGGGGCTCCCTGCCAAACACAAGAAAATAAGGTTTTAAGCCCAGAAGGATTTTTACAGTAATACAAGATATTGATCCCTGTGTTGTTTTCAGCAGCAGCTTGTTTTTCTGTCCAGGTTCCTTAGAATCCCAGTGTGCCCAGCAGGTTAATGCTGAGTAACTGTAAGATGTTAGGAAAACATGACACATGCCTTACTATACAGTGTTACATTATCCAGAGACAGCAAGAATGACATTGGCATAGATTCAAACCACTGTTTATGTTTATTAAAATCTGGTGGTATACTGAAATTCCAGTGGTAGCTTACAGTCAGCAGCACCCATTCTATGCTAATTTAGGTTAGTCAGGGTTGTGTCACTTTTGAAAGACCACAAAATGAATGGAAGATGGGACTGATGTTCGTGAAGCTGCACAAACACAGTGAGCCACATATCAATAAATGCAACTGCTTAGGAAACAGAGCAAATCTCAACTCTGTCATTTTGATAGAAAATGTTGTGCTTCGTTCTTCTTTCTTTGGGCCTGAGTAATTCAACACAGGATAGAAGAATTGATTCTTCTCACTGCTTCAAGATGCCTCTTGGTCTTTTAGTGATCAAACTGATGCCCAGGAATAACATAGCTCTTTGCATCAATGAATTTTCTATCAGCTATTACCAATGAGAGAACCAGAGTGCTTTTAGACAGTTTTTAAAATCACTTGCAGGAATTTTGCCCGATTTTTTTCTTTCTTTTGAGTGCAGGTACATGTTTCATCAAAATAAAAATTTCCCGAGCATCACTAAACAGACATCCACACTTACTCAGAGCTGTGTAATTTGGTCCAGAGCCTCTGTAGGTGTAGCCAATACAAAACTGGTTAAAGGTTACATTCCTTTAAACAAACAATGGCTCTGATGTACTTTGTTACTAGCATTGAGAAATACAGTGTGAGTAATTTCCAAACTGGGCTGTTCTCACCTGATACTGTTGAACTCTGCTTTTCCCCTGAAAAGACTATACAACTTATGCCATATAGGTTTTCCAAGAGCTGTAACCATTCAACAGAACTCCAGAAGTGGATTCTCTAAGAGAAAACCACTGTATGCATTACAAGGCCATACAAAGACTGCAGATGTTGGTCTGTATCTGTTCTTGCCTTGCTGTATGGTTGAAATAGCAATGAAAAAAATTGAATTTTCCATTTTGCATATTTTAGAAATGTCTATACTATGAATCTTTAATGTTCTTATTGAGTTACAGTCTTTAAACAGTTGAAATGGAAAGTTGGGAGAGGGAGGATTTGTATTTGTTACACAAAAGGAACAAGGCTGATACATGTTCTCTGACATGATGGCACTGTGTCTTTTTAATTCCCTTAACTTTCTTGGATGTTTGACCATCATTTGCTCAAATGTCCAGGGTAAACATGCACCAGACTTAAAGTTAGAGAGTAGTTTCCTTTCTGGTGAGTTCAACAGGACTTCAGGAGGAGTCTGGAGCCTTTTTTTCTGCAGAAAGGGACACAGAGCATAGTCAGGGCCATCTGGGCAAGTCTTTCTTAATCCATTTCCACTCACAACACAGTCCTCAGGTGCTGGTAGAATCCTGATCTCTTCTCCTCTTACTAGAGGAAACAACTGTTGTGTCCCATGACAAATTAACCTAACCAAAGTCCCCGAGCTCAGGATAATGTTTTACTGGTAAAACAGATGTGGCTTGTGGTTCAGAGGATATCAGATGAGATATCTTGAATGCCCTCTAAAGCTATGCAACTTGTTGGCATTTAAAAATCATAGACATATTAACAAACATCTGTTGCGCTACACATCATAACATTTATTGTAACATACCGTACAATATGCTGCACCATGTTAGTGATAATAATAACTATGATAATTACACATACAAAAAAGGATGTGCAACTCAAAAGCATTAAGTAGAACCAAAATATAAATCTCTCTGACAGAGTCCTCATTTATAATGTAAAACCTTACATGAAAGAAAAACACAAACAGCACAAGACATCTGAATTGCAGCTCCGATTGAGATCCAAACAAACTAAAGTTAGGTGTAAGGGCAATGTGTACCCAGGGACATAAATAAATAAAAAGAAGCAAGAAAATAGCCTCTTTTTACATCCAGACAGTCCAGAGAATAATAATGCACTAGTTTTTCAAATCCAAGTACCTATTGAAGATTGTAATGATTTCAGTCTAAAAAGCAATGCTGGAAAGCCTCTTCAGAGATTGCCAGCTCCCACTGTGCAGAAACATTGTGTCACTGCACACGGGTGTAATGGAGACAGACAAAAGAAATACTTCAAGGAAAGACATGGGGAAGCACTGGATGATGTACTTTCCCAGAAAATCTAGTTACAGTTTCATCAGTGACAAAAAAAAAAAAAAAA
>VZTJ01000255.1:1307347-1322911 GCA_013397795.1 Orthonyx spaldingii
AAAAAAAAAAAGAGGGAGGGGGGCAGGCATGGAGGTTGGAGTGAGATATGGTTGACTAATTTCTTGCCCTATACTGAAAATGCTGCCTCAAAACTGATTACACAGCAAGCAGAGAAGCCTAAGGTATCCTGTTATTTTGCCAGAAGTGGTACCCACAATTTACCATGAGAAAGACTACAACATGGTTTGTGGTTTTTCACACATTATACAGTAACCTACTATTCCAAACTGATCTCTCTGGTCTTCTCTACTTACCTTTCCATACAGAAGAAAATTGAGAAGCACCATAAGGGCTGTGTTTATCATCATTAAACTTGTGTGCTTGCAGCTTGTTTTACTCTGTATATTTAACTTGCTTTAAAAAAATCAGCATAGGTTGTTACACAAACAAAAGGCACACTAATTAAGGTTAAATTACTCAGACTACTTTAGTTTATACAAGGATTTAATCCTAGATTATCATTTAAAGATGCTGAACATCATATAAAGCATCAATAGTAATTACATTTTATTTACTTTCAATGGTTGATCCTGTATAATATTTATGAGGTAGAGCAAAATATTGTAATTTTAGGAAATTAAGTTTTCCAGGAATATGTTATCTAGGTTTCTTGTTTTTTCTTAATCAATTCACACAATAAATCCATTTGACTTCATGTTTTTAACTAAAATGCTGAGAAAAATCACAACATTTTTATTAGAGGTCAAAAGGACAAGAAGATATTTTTAAAGCCTTTTTTTTTTAACATAAAATTATTAACACCTAAAGGGAAAGAAGCTGTGTAACACTTTGAGTTTAAATGAATCCTTTTATGTGATAGTTGCAGAACAGCACTGACTGAAAGAGGAGTGAAAGGGGAAACTCAGGATCCCTCTTTTGTTATAGGGGCACATTCTTTATAAATACAAGTGTCAAAGATTGATATCTAGGCAATGGTCAGACACCTGAGAAAAATACACTAAGAGGCTTCTTTCCATACTGTATAAAGTTATGTCCAGCTCTGAACTTTTACTGCTTTCAGTACAGTCAAGGTCTTTGTGTTTCTTGACACTTTTCAGTCAATACTTTTCCTGAGTAAAGTCCTAAAGAAATGGAGATATATTTATAGATATAGCCACTCAGAAGTTTCCAAAGAAGACAGCCAGGTTATTGCCAATATCTGGATTCCTAAGCATAGCACCTGCATTTTGCTCTTGGCAAGTGGCAGTGACAAACCCTGAAAGAGACGAATCTTTTGGGCATCAATCCGTCCCATGGGCAGTGGCTGGGATGGAGGGTGGAGGACAACCTCTCTAAGCATCTCAGCTGCTGAAACAGGAAAAGAAGCAGCAGTAATTCCTACTTGCAGACATTTATGGGACATTGTAAGGGAGAGGAAATTCCTTCAAAGACCAACTTTTGCAGCCCTTTTTTGCAGTGGTTCCCTTCACTTCAAGGTGGTGCCGCACATTCGAGCAACAATTTTAGATCCAGATTACATGCAAATACCACTACTAAAGAGGCTAGACATTTAAAATAGAACAAGAAAACCAGAAGAAATTATACTCTGCAAGCAAATGTGCAGTCATACTTTGTCAGTAATGCATATATGCAAAACTTTTCAGGTGCAGAAATCTTTCTTTTCAAAGCCATGCTAAAATCGGAAGCTCTCTGGTGATTCAGAGTTTTCACTTTCTCATCTGATGTTTGTTCCACACAGAAAGGGAACCCAGACTTTCACTTTTGCCCCTAAGTACCTTAGCTAAATCCCAGCTGGGTGCAGCAAAACTCAGACCAATAATCATATTTATCAGTACTCATGAGATCAGATGTGTCTAACCTGTCACTGTAATTCTTCGTGACTGTAAGTTCAAATCATCACTATGAAATTTGGAATGTAACTAAAAAATTTTAATTCTAATAACATTAGTAAATCTCTGATATACACCCTGGAAACCATTCCAGCAATGTGTGTTTTACTTCGTTTTCTGAGGATTCAAAAATAAATAAAAAGATGAGGAAAGCAGAAAGTAAAAACAGAAAAAAAATAGCAGGATGTTGCTGCCACTGATGTCTATGGCAACTGGCAGAAATCCCATGCATTTTAATGGGAGTAAGATTTTCAATTTTTAGTACTTGTGCCCTACATATCTTTCGCCTTCAGCTCTTCTCGACAGCATTGACTACATGATGTTCTGAAAAAATGAACCTCCAAAATGCAGTTTTGGCCTGTTGGAAAGGTTTATTCTTTTTATTTTTTTTTTGCTTTTCTTTAACTTATGCTCAAATTTCAAACATGGGCATAAGGATTATATTTTTATTTTACTACATAAGGGGAGTGAACAAGTCTTGATGCTGACAGAACACTTTATGTGATATTTAGCAACAAAGAAGGAAACTCTGTCAGCCCAGAATTCACAGGAGCACCAGTTGGCTAAATTCATGGCACGGTATGGGAAAATTACCTCAACACTGTCTACTTTTGCTGATTTTTCCTTATGCTGACACTTCTGATGCCCTGAAAGTTGCTGTGCTCACATCCTCTGCTGCTGGTGTCAAAGAACACTCTCAGTCTTCACATGCCAAGATGAGGAAAACCTATTGCAATGCCCAAAAGACCTAACTCCTGTCAAATATATTCATTTAACACAAGCACTCTGGTCTATGGCTCTGAAATCTTAAAGTGATGGCATGAAGCAGGAAGGAAGGGAAAAACAGGCAGTAGCTTTAAAAGAAAATCTTCAATTAATAGGTAGAGCCACTCCAGTTCATTGTAACAGAAAAAGACAAAAAGTATTAGCCACAAAGACACAACTAGATTTTCAGATTAGAGCTGTACACAAAGGACTGTACACAATCATATTGAAAAATAATAACTTAGAAATAACTGTCTCACACAAAAAACATCCTACTTCATCATACACTTGCAGATAGATACAGTCCTTCTTGTGTCCAGACTTCTTTCTGAGGACTACTTTCATCACTTGGGACACTCTTAGACATCAGCATAGATTCATAATTGTTAAATTTTGTATTTAAAAAAAAAAAATGTTCAGCTATTTGGGGTGCAGTCTTCACTTTATTTTTTTCTATTCTTGCCAAGACTACAGAAGCCCAGTGCATAGTGAAATTCCTTCGCCCTGTGCTACAGATTCCCTAGGCTAAGCAACAATCCCTCTCTACTTCTTTGTCCTCTCCATTTCATTAAGTTTACACATATGAGAATAAAACACTTTCATAACAGGGTCAATAGCAATCCTGTCACATCAAGCTCCTGACTCTCTGAGGTTATGAGAATGTGTTCCTACACATGTAGAGATTCCCACTGATGTTAGCATCCCCTCATGGGTCCACAGAACAGAACAGAATATCTGGACTTGGAAAGGACCCATAAGGATCATAGAATCCAACTCCCTGTTCCTCACAGGACTACCAAAAACTACCTCAGAAAACCATGTAGGCCATGTGTTTGGTTTACCACATCCACAAACTGGGTTGGTTTTGGGTTTCATAGTTATAAGGTCCCTGTCCTACTTCTTTCATCATACTGCCACCGAAATTTACTTCATTTTGCAGTATACACAAAGAAATGAATAGAAATTTAAGAATAATCTCAAAAAAAATGTCAAAGAATGTGATGAGGCTACAACAAAAAAAACTACCAGCATCTGCAAGGCAGATGAAATAATCTATCTGTGCAGCCCCGGAAGTGTTATCTGAACCTCTGAATCCTCATGTTGGAAAGAAGTGGACCAGCTGGACAGTGGACCAGCTGGAGTCAAATGTAAATCATCAGGCCTGTGAGGAAAGCCTGAAGAAACTGTGTCTGTTTAACCTTAAACCAAAGAACATGGAAGGAAGCGTTTGAGCTATGGCTACAGTGTAGAAGATAAGTATATATTTGCTTAATCCATTCTGGGGGAAAAAAAAAAAAAAAAAAAAAAAGAGTTAATAGACTCAAATGTTGGAAAAAGAAAGTGATTTTAATAAATCACTGGACAAGCTTCCCTGTGAAATAGTGAAATTTCACTCACTGATGGTCTTCCAGAGCAGGCAGGACACACTTGAATGATAGGTGTACATTGATCCCACAGTGGGACCATCAAATTTGTGATTACACACACACATGCAAAAAACCACTTTCACTTTTATTATTTTTTAATCATTTATTCTTAAGAAGAAACACAGAAAAGTTTTCAGTGGTCAGGAGCTGTTTCTCTCTCTCGCATTCCTTCCCCTTTTGCCTTCTCGCTCATTTTCTTAAATTTTATTTTCATAATTTATTCCAGAAAAGGAACCACTTATTTTCCTTTGCAAAGCACCATAAAGTTCAGGTAAAGTAAAAGTTGGGTCTGAATGACCCTTACTTTCACAGGACGACACTTTATAAATGGGATTTTTGTAAAATACCTACATTTTCAGACATCTGCCCATAGAAGTGCATACTGAAGATTCTGATTTTTTTTTTCCACCCACTTCATTCTCAGAACAGTGCAGTGAAGTAGTGGGTAGCAAAGGAAACTTTCTGGGGATTGCCATTCAAATAAGGACACACTCACAGCTTTTGTGCTTGCTTGGAGACTATCAGCATTTTCTATACAGCCAGAGAAGCAATTTTATAAACAATGGAAGCATTTCTACTGAAAAAAAAAAGATTTTCCAAAACACAACACATACTTTTTACTAATCCTAATAATCATGATGAACTTGCAGGAACTTTTGAAACAAGAACATAAGAAGATGAGAAGCATAAGAGGAAAATAAGAGAAAATTAATAAAGAGTTATTAAAAATGTATTATTGGAAGCAGATAATTTTGTGAGTTGTTCTCAAAGACTAAAGATTTGAGATTTTATTCAATTGCAAGTGATCTGTAGAGCAGCTGTAAAATCTCCTATTCTTGCTCACATCAAAAACTAAGATTTGCTTGACACACTCCCCATTTAGACCGTAATAGGCGTTGAAGACACACGGAGAAAAACGATAATTCTGAAGGGTTGTGCTGCTGGCTTTAGCCCATCTTGCATTTCACCTGGGAAACACTAACGAGTGCTGCATTTGTTTAATATCTGATCTCTGCAACCAAAAAATGCTCATTTAATTTTAAATGTAAGCTATCTTGTTTTAGTAAGGGACTACTAAAGTTTGGCACTTTAAAGCATTCTTTTCCTTAAGTAGTCACAGCATTGTACCTCAGTATGTTTGGTTTTCCTCAGATAGTCTTTATAATCAATACACCAAAGGGATTCAGTACAGCAGAGGGAATACAACATTTCCTGACATCACCTATCTATCTAGCACAAAACCGGAAAGATTTTGAAGGCAATGAAAACAATTCCAAGAGAGCAAGGTCTGGCCAGTAGTTCCGCCCTGGCTATATGTGTTGATTCCTTAATTCACCAGGAATCTCAGTCTCCTTATCCTGTCTCTGTGCACAGTATTGAATTTGAGCTGCTCTTGTGCTATCTTAGGGTTTTTTTCTCTTCTTGTTGTATTTGTTCTGAATACTGAGACATTTTTTAAAATACTAAAAAGAGCATACAAACATGCAACTAAACCCAAAAAATCAAGCATGGCACAGTAGGAGAGGAAAGCTTCTGGGGAGAGAAAGCAAAACTGTGTGACAGATGGAAAAGTCTCAATGGATGAATGGTACTACTACAAATAAGTAGCAGGCAGCCAGAGGGAATCAAATAATGATTACAGAAGAAAAATGAGGGTTAAAAAATGGGGTAAAAGACCTTCATCACTGGCAGAAAATTCTAGAGTAGTAATGTATAATATTTGTATAAGGGAGGTTTAATTATATACTTTCCACAAACAGGGAAAGCAGTAAAGACAAAGAAGCTAGACAGTTGACAAGCATGCCAGTGTGGACAGTATAAAAAGCTCAACTTGTCCTTGGAGAGGAAGGAACGTACTCCAGGATTCAGTCTGGCATGCCCCCAAACCTGAACAGATTACTTTCTGACGATCAATACCTGTAACCACCAGAGGCCTCTTGGAGAGTTTAAAAAAAAAATAGAAAAAATCAGCTTCAAAGAGACCTGGTCCCAAGCTCACATTTTATTTTTGCCACTGGGTGCTGAGGTAAGAGCTTTGGACAAGGCTCATTTTTCATCTCTTTATAGGGCTGTGGATTGAATATGAAGTGCCGCAGCATGTTCTCAGGGCTTCGCTCCGTCGGTTTCCTGTCCCAGAGAGGAGCACTCTCAGGATGACACTCGTCCCTTTTGACCAAAGCTGGTATCAGATCTTTCACAACAGCCTGATTAATGTCTCCTTTAACATCCATGACTCTTATCCACCTATAAAGGAAGAAAATAAAATCCTTATTGTTTTCTTAATTTAAGTCCCTTTTCCTTCGGACAGCTATAGACAAACCAAGAAGGTTCCTCATTTTATTTGAAATGTCACTGATCAACTGTTATGTCCAAATACAGCTTAGCTATTTTAGACAAGTACGGTGAGCTCTTTTTCACATACTGTAGTATACCTGAATAGAAATTAAATCTCATATTTTTCCTCATGATATAATTTAATCACAAGCACATGCTGAAAAAAAATGTTTTTAGACATTACTATGAGTAGGAAGCAATAATTCATACATGTTTCTGGAGTCACAGAGAGTTCTGTATAGTTTGATGTCTCCAATTACAATTCCACCTTTTCCTCTCTCACATTTAGCTTAATTTTCTTTTGTCTTTTCCCTACTCATTTTTCACATACCGCAAGGCAGTGCATATTTTCCAGAAAGCACTGATGCGATTTATTTTTTTGTCCATCTACTTTGGATGCTGAAAATGACTGATTTGAATAAGGCAAAACAGAGAACAGAAAATCTAAGCAGCTTTTTAAGGAAACAGCCAAAAAGGAGAAAAAAAAAGGAAAAAGGAAAGGAAAAAAGAAAGGACTGTATTATTAATAGCAAACTCTAGGATGATGGATGAAAAGAACAACAATATCCTTTAATCATAAAGCACTAACATTCCAGCAGTGCTGGTAAGTGAGTGGAGCAGTGAAACCATTTGAGACTTAAACAGATGGATTAGGAAAGGTTCCACTGTGGGTTCCTGGACTGATTTCAAAACAGCAGCCTGATTAACTAATGCACAAAAAGCAAGTGATTCTTCCAATCAATAAGCTTTTATGCAAGCATATTTGAGTTATAATATTTAAACACAGCAGACAAGTGGGGAATCAGGAATTCCTCATGCTGGGCTAGCAAAGCAGTAAGTTTTACTTGAATCTGGGGATCTCTTTTTTCCCAGTAAATCTCAGAGGAATTTTACAGCTAATGTTGTCACCACATGTTCATCAATATATTAACAGCTCCTGATGGTTTTGTGAAAATGATGGCGAGTTCCAAGTCCAAAATATGCAGGGTTTTTTTACAAATATTTTTAAAAATACTCCTTTAGGGAGAACTTAACCAGATTTTCATTGAATGAAGGAAACTACACATAAAATTAATCATTGACTACCTTTCCTAGGGAGCACCCTTTCCACAAATAATTAGAGAGGGAGTACAATCAAAAGCCCAGGTCATAGGTGCTGATTTCCTTCAGCATGATAACATTTATCCTAGGTAAGAAATGGAAATGGAAAATGGCAATGGTTTTATATGGATGTTTTTACACATCTTTATTTCAAAATATCTTTTAAAGGAGGTTATAATTTTTAAGGACTTACTGGCAAAGAATACTATGTCGCTTTCTCTTAAGTGCCCAGTTGCAGATAGAAGTATGATATTACATAAAGATTTCTAAACATGACCTAAAATAGATCTTTATATTAAATTTTGCTGTTATTATTATTATTACTATGGTGTCTAATAACTTGCAGTGTTCCAAGGATAGAAAGAAGTACCACAAGGGAAAATCTAAGGCCTCTGTATGATACTTGGACTTCTAGGCTATGGTCTCTAGTACTCTGTTTATACCATAATCAAGAGACATGCAAATTTATACTGGTTACCAATATAGGTTTCCCCTTCCCAGCTGAGATCTGGCTACAAGATATTTGATCTTAAACCTTACACTTATTCAGACAGGAATTTTGCTTATTTTGCATCACGTAATCTCCTTTAGGAAACACTTGGATAGTGCTTCTTAAAGCCTAACTTTTCAGTATTTTGAATTTTCACATGTCGGGGTATTTAGTAGGTTTTCAGACATAATCCTTTCGAGACTCTTCATGGCTATCACCAAATTATCTCCACCTGTAAAAGTCAGAACCAGGAGAACACTGTGGAAGTGTACACCGATTATGAATCTCTGCTTATCTTAGCTAATCCCTGAAAATATCCCTTTGAAATCCAAAGGAATTTAAAAAAAAAACCCAAAACCACCCCACCCTAACATTTGACCAAGTAAGAAAGAACTTTTCAGTTTTTCAGGACACTTCAGAATCAAATGTCTCAGTTATATTTATGTCCCGCATTTTGCCAGCATACAAAGTAGTCATTACATGTGTAATATTTGCCACTGGCTTCTTGCCTGCTAGAAACCAGGTTGCAATTGCACACTTTGATGTCCCAAGGACTTTGCTCTGGCCTGAAGTGTCAGACTGCTGTGATGTTATGGCTTTGCATGTTTCCTTCAAGGAGTTTGGACTCCATGACCTATGGGGTTGCTGGCTTTCCTGGCTCCCCTTTAAATCACCATCCAGGACCTCTGCTTAGTACATGTGTAGGTCTGAATATATGTACACATTTGCCTTGAGGCTTACAATGCAAATATTTTTCATAAATTGGAAAAGGATATTGGGGGGAAAAACGCCTACAGCCCCAAAACAATAAGTTTATTAGTCTGCACTATAAGAATAGTATCTTTCAGTCCCCAGGGTATGATCCTCAGAGGATTAAATGTCATTCATTGTCAGAGTGACTAAACAGTTGACAGAAACATGTAGTAAGTCTGCAGTATTCAATAAAATCCTCTGAAGACAGCAGAGATTCTTCCAATTTTCTAAAAGAGGTCCTCCCCTTTCTCAGACTACAACCGTCTTTGTCCTTCTCAATCTACATACCATCTGTAACTGCAACATCTATTTTCTTTTCCTCTTTACTAGTCTGGTAACTAGCTTTACTGGAGGTGGAAGAGGAGGAAGAGCATTATAGAAAGGCTCCTGCCTTTCCTCTGGGCCAAGTTGTCTCTAACTCAAGCCCCACCATCAGCACACACTGCATGTAGTGTTTGGAGCAATGGCAGCATAAATTCTCTCTGCTTTTTCTAGTTATTCAAGTTCTCTGACATTTTGAGATGATCTGAGGGCATGTTTACAAGCAGTAAAAATATACTGATGTCATGAATAGACTAGAACCCAGATGCTATGATTCAACTTCAGCTGCCAATTACTGCTATTTTGAATACAAACAAATCTGAAAGCAAAAACATCAAATTAAGGATATTAAATATGTTAAGCAGATTTTGAAGTATTACCCTATTTCTACTTTAAGGGGCACTACAGATTACAACAAAGGAATAGAGTCCTTGGCCACAATTAAAACAGTAAATAGTATTATATTCTGTGTAGCTCTTAGGAGTTCGGTCCCCCACCGTTATCTGTGGGATGCTTCACACTGCCACAGTAGGGCAGTTCAACATTTCAACCTCTTACTGTAAAAATTAACCTGTTTTTTCTAATACATTTTGAACTCTGTTCACAGAAGCCCACATTGCATGAAATTCACAGGCCCCCACAGAGATAAAATAATTCTCCTTTTCGGTGCACCGAGGAATGCTAAAAATTGTTGAATATATTGGAAAAACAAAATCTCCTTTGGGGACTGCAATGTCTTTGCCTCACTAGAAAGAAAAAAAATAGGTAAGCATATATGTGTACAGTTACATCCAATTTCTGTTTACTACACCAAGTAGTTTGTCTACATTCTGGAGATTCCTGAATCTCACACTTATCTAATTATTATACCTCTTCTGTATTCCAAATGTAGAAGAACACTGCATTAATCTCAATTTCTGAATAACTAATAGCCGTTGTTGCTTCCATTTACTGTGAAAACATCTTTAATACTAACACAAGTAAGAAGCATATAATTTTGTTTAATATATAGATATATGTGCACACATCTAAATGCAGATGCACTTACACACAGATATGTGTGTGTAAAATTATTTGCTGTGAAAAGAAAAAATTCCCCATTGCCATCTATACCTTGTCATCCGACTTCAGAAGACGACTTATTTGGGTGGAGTCTTGCATCACTGTCATAATGCTTACATGGAGAGGTTGGATTGACTTGAACCTGAGTCACTAGAAGGACAAAGGTTTTTCATTAAAACCTTACTGATTAGCCCTAAAAGTGACACCAGTGACCTTGGAGACAGCCCTAGGAGTTTTCTTCACTAGAAGCATTGAAGATATGAAACTGTTAAAGTCCTGATGTGCATATATACACACATCTCAACACTTTGCTCTGCTCTGCTCTCTTCTGAGTTATTTTTTAGAATATTTTTAAGGAAGATGTAGCAGCAGTAAGCTGCATTTCATCTTGAAATGTACTCACATATACTACAATATATGTGAGAGGCATTAAAACACAGTTTTATAAAGAGCACAAGTTTGTCAGAAGTCAAATAAAGGACGTGTATGTTCATTACTGGCTGTGGTGAATTTCTTTTTGGATGCTATGTGTTTTAACAGCCATTTATTCCTGCCTATGTGCCTCTCTGAGTAGAAACAATTTTATTAGATGTTGTGGCAGCCTTCAGATTATATTCACACAAACAAACAAGATATTACTTGGTGCCAAAACATTTGTATGGGTACTGAACAATCATCATTAAAGCAGTCAACATTAAGCATTCAGAAATGGTTAACATTCCAAGGCATTTAGGTAGATACAGGTTTTTCATTGTCTAAAAAATAAGAGAGGTTTTCAAACTGGTTTTCATCTATCTACAGAATTTTTTTTCCTATTTAATGAAAGCATTCTGCTTATACATAAGATACCATCAACTCATCCTTAAAAAAGGGGGGATATTTAAGAGTGAAAGAAGTGTTCTTTAACCATTGATATTAAATATTACCCTGAATTAAGAATAAATATAAATGACAACCCCTGTTAGATATTACATCTATATGTAGCACACTTTTTAACATTCACTATATATGAGAGTAATCATGTTTTTATTCATGCAAATATTCTTGTAGGAAGCACCTGTACTGAACACTGGGTTGTAATGAGATATATAGGTCATATCATGGAGAATGACTGTAAAGTTTAGCCACTTGATGCATTTGCAGGTGTGAAACATCTCAAAGGCTCTGTTCTGATTAAATGAATTTCAAATTCTGTGACAAGAATTAACATGCCCTGTGCAGGACTGGGTGCTGAACATGCAAAGATATTTATAAATTCCTCTTGATGCTCTTAATATTAGGGTAATCACTTTGCTCTTTCCTTTCCATTTGTAATATTTATTGCATGTAGCACAAGAGATTGCCATTTCAAACTATCTGTGTTTCCTTGGCTTAAGGAAAAAACACCCTTAGGTTTTTATAGTACATCTGTCCCCTAGTCGCTGACTTCACTGTTATCTCTAAATCATGAGGCCCAAGACAACACAAGGACAAGGATAGAATTTTGCTTATTCTTTGTATTTTTTCTATAAAGTTCTGGCTTTCATTATCTTTTTTTTTTTTTTTTTTTAATTTTCACACCAAAGTCAACTTTAACTCAGAGGACAGGTTTCAATATCATGTCTGCCTCTGTCACCAATAGTCCCGTGGCCAACACTCGTGGCCAACACTCCCAAACAACACCTTCCATCCTCCAGGGCTTACCAGCCCTTCATCTCCTTTCAGACCTACCACTTAAGCCCACAACAAGTCTCAAGCTACTGCATTTGTTGCAAGATGTCTTCACTCTCTCTCAGTGCTCCACTTTTCTATATCTTAATCTGACTCCTATAAAGAGTCCAGAGTTAGTCAAGTCTGAATGACATTCCTAATCCATCAGTAGTTAGAGCTGAACCATGCCTCAAGGCTTTCCTTGTCCCTTAGTCCAGAAATGAAGCTTGGTATCTCTCTCAGAAGAGCCCAGGCTTTATCTGGGCCATCAAGTCAGTCACAAAACTATGCAAGTTAATTGGAAGCTTTAAACTGAGAAGGATTCTTAATCAAGCCATGACCACTATTAGCAACCGAGTACTGGGGTAAAGGCGGATAATAATTTTTTACTATACATAATGATTGTCTTAAATTTGCACATTAGGCAAATCCTCAAACAGTGCACGGGGTCACCAGAAATCATGCTCTGAGGTTCAGCAGTTGCACAAATACACAGAGAGCTTACATGAACCAGAGGAATGAAACCTGCCCAAGACCCTAAAAGCTCCCAAACCGACATGCAGCTTTAATGTGAGCAACTGTAAGATGATTTATTTTTTTTCATATCAAATACACAAAGTTCTGGATGTAATTCTGTTAAGCAGTTTTACATCTTGCCACTAGGACTTTTTTTTCCTCTGTGCTAAGCTTTAATATCCTTTCAAATGCATTAATGTGTCCCTGGAACAGACGCTTAGAGACTCCTGTATGCTTTGAATATTTCCACTTTAAAGAGGACTTTCAATACTTACTGAGACTCTATGTACCACCTCACTGGCACCAGAGCTTGTAAAACACTAAGAGAAATGGCTCCTTGCCCAAAACATGTCCAAAAAGAAAAATTTTGCTTAGGGTCACCCCACAGTTAAGGAAAAAGAAAAGATGGGACCATATAAAACACCTCTTGCAGATTTATGCAAATATTTGTTTCCCTTTCGATCGACTCCCATCTCAGAGGCTTGCCTTTGAATTGCAGGTGTGAGTAGTTCCTGTATGCCAGAGAGAAGCCAGGGCAAAACCAGTAAACTCCAACCAGTTTATTTCAAAAAGCTCTATATTCACTTGCCTCCTTTTAGTCTTTAAATGCTATAATGCAGCTCAATATAATGGTGGGATATCTCGTATTATAAGGGTAAATTTCAGACAAACAAGATATGACTTTTAGTAAAAGGTTCAACATGCAGTAAGCCTGAATCCTAACAAGCCTCTCATACTTCCATTTTTATTGCAAAGAATTTCCACATGAAATATCTAAATAAGACTGCATGTTACCACCCTATAACGATTCATAGTAGTCAGGCAGGGCTGAAAAAAATGTCACTCTAATATTATTCTGTAATATTATTTTGTAAACAAACTATTTATTTTGAAATTTGATTTTCTGGACATCTCTCAATGCTTAGTTCAGTAACTTTGGTTAGACACCCCTGTGATTCTCAGTTGGGTTTTACTTTGAAAAGACACACTGGAAAAAAGTCTGGAAAACTAGTCCTGGATGCAGCAGCAAATATTTTCTAGTGTTCTGATCGTATTGCTGTACTAGCATGCAACTACAGAATTATCCCACTCTCTGCATGGATCTCAAGAGCACTTTCAAAATGAGTTCCTTCTTTCCTATCAGCACTGAATCTGCTTGGTAAATGCCTTTTACAGATCTATTGACATTCATGCTTTTAAAATAATAACTTTATGGACACTCCAGATAATGAAACAGAGTTCATGAGAAAATGTAACTGACCATCTACTTACTTGTGTGTCTGAGGAGGGCTTTACACAGAAGCTGGCAAAATGAAAATGTGGTGTGCAGGAAGAATGTGAGGATTGATTTGCTATACAAACCTGATGAAACTCAATGGGGAATTTTGTAGTTTGATGAAAACAAAAATTAAAGCTAATAATACCAAACAAAATTATAGTAGTATAAATAAACCACAAAACCACCATAGCATGCAGTCTAAAGTACAATAAGAGGCATATCATCCCTTTAAGTTAAATAACCCCCTGTCCCCCAAAAAAGAGTGAAAAAAAGTGTGCATGCACAGACTCTGAGTTGTGAAACCTGGTTTTACTAAGGGATAAGACTTTGTAAGAAGTTTTGATAGACCACACAGTAAAGTGCATCTAAACGTGCATTAGCACATGGTATAAGGAACAAAGAGAAGAAATTTGGGGTAAGCATGCAGTTGCAGGGCTAGGAACTTACTGGGATCACATGGATGTTGTGGGATAGCTTCCAGAACTGCAGTGCTGCAATAGGTGGATACCAGATCTTCAGGCGGGATGGGCTAGGATGGGAATGAGGAAAAGATTGCCTGCATGTGAAAGCAGCAGAAATGCCTGGAGCTCTGCCTAGGGGTGAATAATGAGCCAGCTGAGACTTTGTGGGTCAAGAGTAGTGTGCAGACGGACATAAGCAATGTTGCAGTGAGTGTCCGTTGCACTCATTACAGTGCAGAGTAGTTTGGTGAACACCACTGGGTACCCATGACTGAAGAGAGACAGACAGCAATCAAGGATGTGGGACTTCGCATTCTATGCTGACCACAGAAGAATGCTCAAAGTGAGGACTCTACAGAAAAGTGCTAAACACAAACACTTCTACTTAATAGTTGGTCAGAGACAAGTCAAAGGAGCTTATGCAGTAACTAAAGACAAAGTAACACTAGGAAGGAAGAGCAGAGCTGGAAGTTTGTAGTGTATATTGCCAATAAGTCAATATGTTAAGGAAATGTAGCTATAAACTTCCTAGAGAAAAACATATTTTTTCTGTAAGTTACATTATACTCCATGTTTTCTGGTGACGTCTATTTTAAACTACACTGTACTCTAAAAGCAGGATTTTAGAATGGTCTAAATTAGTCTATGGTGATTACCCACATTGTGAAACTTACTACTGTTTTATTAATGCAAGATTAAAGATAATACTTTACTGGAAGAGATAACAGCAGAATTAACCTCTATTTACCTTGACATAATAAAGATTTAATAAAACATGGGAAAATGTCAATGAACAGCATAATTATTCTAACATGAAATTTAAATGTAACTTAATTCTGTATTCTGCATATTTAATGCTTTAAGATTAGTCATCATTGTTCTTTTCTCCCTCTTACAATGCATACTTAAAAATACTTCAAGCAGACTCAGACAACTTGCTTATTAAATGTATACTAATTTATTTTTAGTTTAAGAAACATTAAACCTAAAACCCCCATTTTTAAAAAAATATATTCACCAAACCCCTGCAACCAATATATATCTCCATATCTTGCCCTTGTCCAAATTTTTTACTATTGAATCAAAGAAGATCCTCGCAGTTTTATTATATCAGACAGGCATCAAAGGGGCAGAACACATAGGATTGAAAAATAACACAGCTGCACTTTGCAATGGAGTGTTCTGTATCTGGCCGTGTTTTGTTGTTCATGTAATACTTTTCAATAAACAAAGATGTCAATCAACTTTCTTTGCAGCACATCACATTTCAGATTTAAACCACTTCAGACACAGAGCTGCCCCAAGCTCACACATTTAACAGATAAAAATTCAGCTTTCTGTCAAGGCAGAATACAGTATTGATTGTAGACTCTATTTAGGCTGGTGTCTGTTGGAGATATATTACTTTCAAACTCATACAAAGTCCACTATGGAGACATAACACAAAAAGTGTTTCTTTTCCAGTATAATTTTTTTTTAAACTCTCTACATTGATTAGTGGCAGTTTCTAAATAA
>VZTJ01000255.1:1322944-1357944 GCA_013397795.1 Orthonyx spaldingii
AAAAAAAAAAAAAGCAGCCATGGTTAGACTCTATCCAGAAATCAGTGATGGGGGAAGTTACAAAAACACGATAGTAATCATGAAAACTTTGATCACTTGATTTGATTCTAGTGCTTTGCAAATTATCATAATTATTCAAACACGCTTCATTAAAAATCACGACTGTACAAGTCCTTCAGTTTAATGATGCAAGAACATACAGAATGAGCTAAACTTTAAATAAATACATCAACTTTGTATTAGATGGCCATGTCAGAGACTGTCAGGTTATTTGTTTTAAATAAAATACTGAATGCACTCTTGTTCCTTGCACAGTGTAGGAGACTGATGACTTGCTAAAAGGTGCAGCACGTTAGCTAGTATATTTTACTGTTTATCCTCACATCCACCTGTACTTCTCTTGGGATCCCATAAGGTTAGATATCATGTCACTCCTAAACTACTGGGAGATTGGCATAAAGTCCCAGTATATCTCCAACTAATTACATTTGAACTGTAGGTGTCACAGTTGATTTTGACCTTTAAAGTTTGGCAGAAGTTTGACAGTCCTTAAAGAGGCCCCACATTCTGAAATACTTGTTCTATCAAAATTTAAAGGAATTAATAGGCTGCAAAATTAAATATGCATTAAAAAGTAAATAAAATACCCTGTTTATTAATATACAATGTTCCAGAAAAATTAAAGAAATACACTTATCCATGGCAACCAAAATCCTTTAGAATGTGCTGACATTCTCCTAAAACTGTCGCTGACAAAACACCAGTTGGCAACATTGGAAGGTTAAGAGAAACTTAACAAATTTGACAGAGGAAAGGGAAAACAAAATCCAAGTTAAGTTGTCACTCTCTGCTTAATTCCATATATACACATATCTTGAGACATAGCAGGGCAGCTCTTGTGAGTGGCTGTGAGTCAGGTTCCTGCTAGATTGTTAATCTGACTGTTTAGTTTGGGACTTTGCTTTTCTAAATATTGGGTAATTGAGTACCAACATTTTATTCACCTACAACAATTATCTCTGCAGTGAAGTATCGGCCCCACTTCCACCAAAAACAAACCAACTAACTCTACCCCCTGCCAAAAAAAAAAAAACCCAAACAACAACAACTGCAAAAAAACCCATAACACGTTGTCCAGAAAAATAGTGCATAAAATCTCTCCTTGCTGGCTGGCTTTCCAGCCATGATTGCAAATGCCTTACTGCCCAGACTGCGAATACCCCAGCTATCATCCAGGGACTTTTAAAAACTGAAACAAAGCCATGGGCCAGCAATACTAATAGCTGGCAGAGAAACCTTCATGGAACCATAGAATCATAGAATGGTTTGGGTTGTTAGGGTACTTTGAAGATCATCAACTTCTAACTCCCCTCCTGTGGGCAGGGACACCTTCAACTAGACCAGGTTGTTCAGATCCACCACATCCAATCTGGCCTTTTTATTTAAAAAATTCAAACAGAAATTTGCAAGTAAGGAAATGAAGAACATTAACACTTTTTACATTTTAGAAGTTGGCTTTATGGGTCAGTTAAACATTTTGATTTAAATGAAAATGCTAAAATACTTTTGACAGAAAAGGAGATGACTTCTGAGAAGGTAAATTATTTATTATAATTGCCTGTAAATCATTGTGTTTCTGCAAATTCCACATAGACTTTTTTCATACAATTGTGAATTAAGGATGTCTTAATCCAGATTTGAATCTCAGTGACAGATTATTAAGATCATGTGTTTTGTACTCTTTACATGTTGCTAGCTATTATTTGCAGAGAGGAAATTTTTTGAAAACACTTGCACTAAATGTTTTCTTTTGACATCCAAGATTTTGTAGTTTAGTGTAAAAAAGACACAGTAGGTTATTACAAACTCTTGAATTGTGTAGGAGACAGGAATCTACAAATAGTCGTGCACACTCTAATATTGTTTGTTGCTCCTTAGGGAAGAGAAAACTTCATGTTTATCAGGTCACCAATAAAAAGAATTGGAGAATAAAAGATTGAGTTTACTTTGTTTTACAAAGAGAGGGTAAAAACACTTAAGAGTTGCAAATAAGGGAAATTAATTTCAAAGGAAAGGTCAAAAATAAGAAAGAATATCTCTAAACTTATTTATCTGTTGAGGGCTACACTAATTATTTCACAATTCCAGCTACCCTGTGGGGTTGGCCACAGGAATTTACTGCACAAGACAGGACTGGCATTCTCTGGAGAGATCCTGGTGCTATGTATATTCTCCTCTTTAGCTACCCAAGAACTCTCCCTCCCATTAGAATGTGCAAAATAATAAGAAATGAGAATGTTGATTACATTTCTTTCCTCCTCCATGCCGTAATTTCCAATCCCTTCTTTTCCTGGCCTCGAGAATGATCAAGCACTAAAACATCACATGGTAATGCAGAGGATTAGAGCATTTCCCACCACCCTGCCCCAACCCAATTAACCTCTTTTAATTAATATTTCTGCTGTGTTGCTTAATTTGCACTTCTTATATTCTGGCTTCTCATGGCTCCTTTTCCTCACATTTTGAAGACACACAGGTAAAATTTGTCAGTAACGATCTCTGAAAACCAGTACTTTTGTAGTAATAATTTTTAGATTATAATAGTTACTCTGCCATGAATTTAGTGTAAAGACACACATGACATAGTCAATGGAGAAATTCACAATGAAGAGCTTAAATTCAGTGGCATGCATCCATACACTCAGTTTGTTTAGGTAGATCCTATTGGGAACACTATCACAGGGCTACAAAAGAAAAAAAAAAGCCACTATAAAATTTAAAAGTCCTTCTATTATAGCAATGTGAAAGGTTTTTCAGTTTTAGTCTTTGGGCAAGATTTTCTTACCATAACGCAATAATATTTTTTTTCTGGGGACCACAGAGACAACATTTTTGTTCATGTGGGAACCCTAGATCAAAGGATAGCTGACAGACTATTTTAAATTTATGTAGCCTCAATTTTCAGCCTACAGGTCGTTCAAGCTCAACATTTCATTAATGAAATGCTGTCAATATTTCCCTGATATTGCCACAGGTTGACATATGGCATTATTCCAGTGTAAGATTTTCACACGTTAGTGACTGGAAAATCACGAATATTCCCCAAGACACCTGAGGTATGATTAATTCTCTAATAGTCTTTCTGTATCAGTTTGAGAGGAAGAGAGGGATCTTGTACCAGGCAGGAGAGAAAGTGGCAACACTAGAAAGAAGACAGCCTTGGCTTCTTGCCTGGAGCACTGACTTGGCCAGCTGCCCCACATGACAACCTTTGCCATCCTGAAGCCCAAATAAGATGCCAGCAGCAAGGCAACAGCTTGTAATTTACCTTGAGCAGAAATAATGGTAACAATTACTCCATGAACCCATACACGAGAAAGAGGAATTAGTGCTGAGGGTAAAATAAAGGTGAATGTGTTCTATCTGTTGGGTTAGAGATGGAATCTGTCACCATTTTTGAAGGTTAAAGCAAAGTTAGGGAAAATAAACAGTGTTGAAGATTTGATAGAGGAAGCAGATGCTCAGGGATGTCCTTTGCTAAGTTGAGTATTAAGGCCAACTTTCACATATATGAAATTAAGAAAGCTGAACAGATCTGGCATCTGAATAGGTCTAGGTCTGCTCCTCATCAGGTGTGCATGGACATCTTAGCAATGGGGGAACAGTTATCAGTGAGATTGTCATTGCTGAGACACCCAAACCCTCCAGCCTAGAGTACCTTTTTTCATCCTGAAGTAACAGCGTTTTAATAGAATAAAACACATCAACCGCACATGAACTGGCAGGCTGAAGAACAATTAAACCACTTTCAGGACTGAACTTTGCTTTTAAAAAACCCTTATTTGTTTCCCATTTTCCCACACTTTTTGTATTTTTGAGACATCTGCAATAAAAGAGCTAAATGGTTAAAACAACCTAAACACAAAATTTGTAAAATAATTTTCTTGCTGACTAAGCATGTATCAAGCAGCACCACTGATGAAAAGCAACAGTTGTTTTTTAAGACCTAAAACACTGAAATTTGTAATGGAAATGCTGACAAGGCCAGTAACCAGTGCAGATCTAGCAGTGTTGCTACAATAAACATAAAGTAAGCAGTACTAGTCTTGCACACAAATTAGACTGTCTAATGTATGAAAGTCCACTGTCTCCTTCTAACATGGAAATTCATTATCAGAAAGTTGGTTTCGATTGCTAAGCATGGGAATGATGAAAATGAATGTCAAAGACAGCCTATCTAACATGTTACTTTCCAGTTTCAGGGAGACAGGATGTGCACAGCAAGACAGACAGAGACAGACACAGAGAAACAAGTCCTAGTATTATAAATATACAACATATATTTAACTCATCACATCTCTTATGCTATTTTTCAGTTGTTGTCAATGTTGTATAGCCAGTGCTTTTACATCCCTGTTTATTTATATACGAGTTTCTCTTACTGCAAGTTACCCTTGCTGCAGAACAAATCTTTGCTCATGATGGGAAGTACAGCTCTGCTCCTTTCTGTAATGTTTTTCCTGTTCACTATGGGCTCAAGATTGCTGAGCCAGTGATAGAGCAGAAACCAATGCCTTTAAGTGCAGAATACTCACAAAGAAACAGAATGGAAACCCAGCTCTTTATAAGTGGAAAATTCTGCTCTGGATAAAAAGGTGTGTTGTGGTTTAACCGCAGCTGTCAACTAAGTCCCACACAGACACTCACTCCTGCCGCAGCATGGAGAGGGAGACAATCGGAAGAATAAAAGTAAGAAAACCCTTGTTTTCAGCTGAAAACAGTCTAATGGGTAAAGCAAAAGCCATGCACACAAGCAGAGCAAAATATGGAATTCATTCACTGCTTCCCATGGGCAGGCAGGTGTACAACCACTCCCAGGAAGTCAGGGATGCATTACACTCAACGGTGACTTCGGAAGACAAACACCATCACTCTCAATGTCTGCCCCCTTCCTTCTTCTTCCCTCAGCTTTATATACTGAGCATGATGCCTTATGGAATGGAATGTCTCTTTGGTCAGTGGGGGTCAGCAGTCCCAGCTGTGTCCCCTTCCAATTCTTTGTGACCTCTAGTCTACTCACTCTTGGATTGGGGTGAGAAGCAGGAAAGGCCTTGACTCTATGCAGGCACTGCTCAGCAATAATGAAAACATCCCTGCATTAACAACACTGTTTCCAGCACAAATCCAAAACCTAGCCCATACTCACTACTATGGAGAAAATTGACTCTATCCCAGCCAAAACCAGTGCAAAGTGTCTAAGATCAGCCATTACAGACCTTAGGGTCACTCTGGCGAAAACACAAGTACTTCTAAGTGCTTTTTGCCAGCAGTGAAGCAAACCAGAAACAGATGCCTTTTAGGGGACACAGACCACCTCGTGACATATAATGGTTATGCCAAACTTCAGAAGTAGCTTTTGGATGAGAACAGTTGAAGTTATCCCAGAGGCTCAGTTGCACATCAAGTGCAAGGCCACCCTCTCCCCTCACCAATCTGCCAACACTTGCAAAGAAGAGACTTGTGAGGTGCTCCTGGCCATGCTGGATGACAACATGTTGGGAAACCAGAACAGCATGAGAAGACCCTGGCAGAAGCTGCACACATTTGGCATACACCAAGAGCAGAAACATGTTCTCTACAGTCAGGAAAAAATGATTCAGCTCTAAAAGCCGGTCCAGCTTTGTTTATCTCTTGAATGAAGTCATTCTGGGTGCATTTAAGCCAACTAGTAAAACTGATATTGGACTAAAATAAAATCTTGTAGTGTGTATACAAATACAATTAATACCTCAAAACATAATTCCATTGAAGTTGCATTAATTTTACAGATATATTTCTCAAGAAGTATTTTTTCTGTGCAATGACTGAGTGGATGTGAAACATTTTGTTCTTTCCAAATGAGCACCCAGGGTATATGCTCTTCAAGGTTAGAGGCCTAGCTGTCTCATCAAAACAGCATTTTTCATGGTTTCTGCTTGTACTTTCCAACAGTGTTCTGATATAATAAAAGTATAGCTTTTGCCATAGCACTTATTCATCCAGATTCAATTCAGTACATAGACATTGCTGACAATAACTGAGATCAGAGAAAAAGACTGCCCAACCATATTCCTATTCGTCAAAGGAGCTGATTTTCCTTTTTTAAAGAAGATTTTAAAATAGATTTTAATTTCCTACTTCTCATTTTGATCACCATCAGAAATGACAACGTAGAAGCATAAGCCTCGAAATTCAAGTTTGGTCTGAGCCCACATTTAAAGTTTTCAGATACTTCAGGATGCTAATTTCAGGATTTTGGTTTCTATCCTTGCAAATATGAAGTCTCCCCACACTGTGCAGATGTAGGAATAAGACCAAACCCCAGATCCCACAGGTCCTTTACATTCAGGGTGATTGGGTAGATCCAAAACACAAATTTCTGTAAAATTGCATGTAACCCCATGGCCAGAGTGATAGTGTAACTGAATAACGTTCACAACTCTTGCTGCTTAGTAACCAAATTGCATCCAACTTTTTAGATCAACAGAAAAGTTTCACGACCTGAGCTAGACTGAAAATAAGAGCATCCAACCAATCTATAAAGTTCCTATTGGTCTCTAAAGCAGAAAACATCAGGAGTGGGTTGTTAGATGAATTTAGCAGCAGGGAAGCCTGCAGCTCATCAGCTTTCTCTTCCTCAAAAGTAGGTACTTATTGCAGTCAAGAGGAATTATTTCTGGGGTTCTCCAAGCATGGTGATTCTTTTGTTACAATAAAAAACTCTGAACAATACAATTGCACCCCCCACAATTATCCTTCTTGTTTCTCCACTGCAATGATGCACTCTTTATTATGTGCAAGATTTATACTTTCATTGCCAAACTATAAGGCACAGAAAGAGACAAACAAAATAATGGCTAGCATTGCTTGACAGGTGGACAAAGCAAACTTGAGCAAGGCACATAGACTGGGTGAACTGCTTTTCTTCACATACTTGCTTCTTCTCAAATTCTTCATGGGAACAGTTTTCCTTATAGACGGTTCTTCATTTACTTATGATGACCACAAAGTCTTCATCACAAATTCATATTTTGCTTTGAAAGAAAAAGGCTTTTGCAGAAGTGCTGGTCATGCTGTTATCAATAGGACCCTTCTCTTTAGCTCAGGAGTGTCTCAGTAGTTTCAGTACTTTCACAAGAATTTTCTCAATAAGCTCCAAATAAAGAAAGAGGGCTGAATAAAACCTGAAGACAAAACTCTCAGAAGTCCTATCCTGCATGTGAGCACACCTAGGTATTGATGATCCATGCCCCTGTGAGGAAATTCTGGTGTTTCCTCACAACCATTGTGGATCTCAGATCAGACCTTGAAGCAAAAACTCCTAGCCTCTTCTGGGCATCCTTGGCCCATTCCTAGCCAATATGTGGAGTAGAAGGAAAGACTTCCACCAGTGCCTGCACACCACCAGCAGTGTTAGTGTATACAGCCAGTTTTCACCTTGTTATTAACTATTGTCACAATCAGTCTTCCCTACACCTCCAGCAGGAAACATCTGGCCATCAGCACTGCTGCGCAGCACCATAAAGCAATGAATTGACATAACGATCAATAATGGAAGGAAAATGGGTGTTTCTGTATCTGTAAGCAAAAGAGAAACAGAAGTGTAACACTTCAAAATTAAAATATTTCTTCATTTTTCTCATTATTAAGTATCTGAGAAAAGTAGAGAAGAAAAGCAACTTTCAAATCAAATCCAAAAATGGTCATTTCAGCAGAAACAATTGGCAGCATAAGAAATAATCCCATTTCACCTCAGTGTTGATTTGATTCTTGAATGTGCTGGGTGTGTAAAATAATGCAAGCCTATAATAACAGAAGACAGGTAAAAAGATTTCCATTTTCTCTTTTGCTACTCCCTGGCTGGAAGACCAAAAAGATATTTCCAATCTCTAGATATTTTTTTATTTACAACCAACAAAACAGATACAATAGAACAGAATCAAACTGTGACATATAATTAATATTTGTAAAGCAATAGGACATCAGTAGACAATAAAAATTATATATTTGCCATGTACACATTTTGTCCCCCACAAAATACATCTGTCAATATTTGAAGGAAATGCAAGATGTCTTTTATTCTGCTCCTGGAATGAACCTATTTCCCTTTATAAAATGTGTTCTATTTTATAACAATCTTCAGAGATTGGTTTCCCCTATCTTCTTGCTGATTAAGGCCTGAAAAATGCTGCTGTGTTTTAAAAAGTGGCACAAATGGGGTGAGGACTGCCCTGAAAATAATCATTTGACAGGCATGTTATTCACATGATACTGATAAAGCCCAGTGTTGTTTTCCTTGGGTAAAAGGGGTTCCTTCCCTTACCATCCAAATAGCATAAAATATGCAAATGAATCTTGCATTCAACAAGTCGAATATTCTGCATGCTTAATTTACAAATTAACAATATTTAAACCATTTAAAAAGCTAAAACTATACCATAAAATAAAAGACATCGCACATGGCAGAAGCTGTACTTTTGCTCATTGATAAATTATTTTCTAGAATTCACATTAACAACCACATTACTGAAGTGCTCTCTAGCCCTCCAGTGTTACAGTTCAAGTTAATATGTGACAAATTTGAACATTCTTAAGGAAGAAAATCTCCAGAGTGTGTAGATTGCAGCTTTGCTCACTGGGAGATTACAGTGGCTTTTATATCTGTTACAAACGTGCAGTTATATTGATAACTTCAAAAGTGGAATATTATATAGCATGCTAAAATTCTCCACCAGCCCATTATGTCCTTTCTTTGTTTCTTCTGTGCTTGCTTTCTTTTTTTGCCTTTTATTCTCTTTTTTTTTTCTTCATTTAGCTATTGCTGGCTTGCCAGAGATCTTGAACTTGAGAAAGGTTAGACATCACAATGCTGAAGCAGTTTGTGAGCATCAGCAGATTTAGCTTGTAATTTCATTGATCTATGTGGGCTTGCTGTTTGCAAACCAGCTGCTGCACTGTTTCCCCACAGCTACTGATCTGAGTAGCATTGATTTTTTCCTTTACATTAACATAGCATTACTTCTTTAATGGGCATTAAATGACTGGATGTAAATACAAACAGGGCTTCAACAACAAAAGAGAAAAAATGCATTAGTTCTTTTTATTTAAAGAACTCTATTAATATTTTTCAGGAAAAAAATTAAAAGCATGAGTTATTGATCAAGATAAATGCTATTTTTAGTGCTGTAATTTCAACACATTTCTTTTGCCAAGAAAGAATCTTTTTTTCCTCACTGTGTTTACTCACAGTCCAAAATGTTGCATTTACAAAGATTGCCTTTTACCTCAGTAAAAATGGTAAAATAGATTTATTTTAAGAACCATCATAGAAAGCAAATGAAAGCTCTTCATTGTGCTTATACTAAAACTAGATGAACTTATTTCAGTTCTGAAGGAGCTCTCACTGTTTAACTATTTAAAAAAATGAATGGGCTTCAGTTTAGACAGAGTGGACATGAAATCTGCAGCACACCATGAACTGAGTATCTTACGTATAATTTACTTAATCTGAGGTCAAAGTCTTCCCACATGCTATTTTAGTCCTTTAGTGGGTTGTGTTTAAAATAATCTTACAGATTCAAAATTCTAAGCCATGTAGAAAAAAGTGAAGCAAATGATAAAACCCCAAACAAACTCAACCCCCAAACCCTAGAGCCAATTTGCTCAGTCACTTATGAATTAACCTGATCAGTCAAGGGTTCCTGATCGCCTTTAAAAGTAGGTGACACTCCATACCACAAGGAGACACAGGACTGAGTGTTCCTACTGACAGTGCATGAAGAAGAGATGGGTTTGAGAGTGCTGGGAAGTAACAGGCAAGAACTCCCACAGAACACCAGTGGTTGGTTACAACCTTCTAGGCTGCAGGTGACAGTAGGCAGCAGTGTCAGTGCCGTAATTAAGAGTGCCTCAAAAACACAGACACTCCAGCAAGATCTAACAAGGATAGGATTTACTTTTAAGTATTTATGAGGGAGGATTTTTATCTTTTATGATAAACACAGCTCTTGTTCTGGCCATGCAGCCTGGTTGCCCTGAGGAAAAGGTCCAGTGACCTGACAGATGGGAATTCCTCATTCTCGTGTAACCCTGTCTACTCCTATACCTAGAGAGAGCAAATCATTCCACATGGTTGCTGCAGGGATATCTATTGTAACCTTACTCAGAAAGCAGATAAATTATTCTCACTAGAATATAATGAAGTAAAATATGGTGCTGAAACTGAAAATAACCCATAAAACCAGTACCAAAATTTAGACTTATCCAAAGCAAAATATATGTGTTGTCAGTCTAATCAATCTCTCCTCATCTCACTGTCTTGTCAACTTGACTAGCTAATGTATAATGCCAGTTTTAGCAGATATAATTTTCAAATCATTAAAAATAATATTAAGTAACAGTGGCTCCTGTGTGAACCTTTAGAGCATCCTACTATTAACCTCTTTATACTCATAGGAGAAGACTTTCAGTGCAAGCTTTTCTCCATCATTTATTCAGCTTTTAGTCTGCTGGGAGATTTTGCCCCTCACCTCAGTTATATTTTTCCCTTAATAGTCTTTTATGAAGGACCATATCAGGAATTTTTTGAAAATCCAAATAAATTATGTTCACTGGGTCACCTTTATCTTCTAATTTATTAACTTTTCCAGAGCACTTTAGCAGGTTAGAGAAGTATGCTTTCCCTTTACCAACGTTGCGCAGGTTTGACCCTATTAGGTTATACTTATCCATACACTGAACTATTCTATCCTTAATTAGACTCTCAATCAGTTTCCCCAGAAGCAAGGTGAAGTTCAATGGTCTTAATTCCCAGGATCTCCTTACAGTCCTGTTTCAACACCATATCAGAAATTATCCAGCCATCACTGGTCTATATCACATCTTTCTGCAAGTCTCTCTTCTATTTTGTACTTTATTCTGGTGTATATTCTGCTATCTGCATTAAATTATTTTCCATTTTTACATGAGTCTATCAAATTTCTCAGCACTTCCCTTGAAAAAGACTACAAATTTTGCTAGTGCTGTTCTACCTGTAATATATTTGGCACAATACATAGTAAAGAACAAGGTGAAATTCTACTTGACTATTGAACTCTTTTCCCATAGTGAATATGTAACTATGGTTTTAGTTTTATATTTTTTGTTGTTTTTAATTATTTTCCTGCTGCAAGTACTCAGATGAGCAACTATTCACTTCTTCCTTCAAAGTCATAAAATCAGTTTTGCAGTTTTGGGGGATTTTTGGGTTTTATTTTTGTGGATAGACATGCACCATCAATCTCAATGGATTATTCTCTAGCTTACCTTTGAGCATTCTTCTTGGACAAAGAGTGGAAAGGAAGGGTCAAATCCTAACATCACCATACATAACAACTGGTCACACTCACCAGCAATATCCAATACTTATTTGTATTTGTATCCACAAGTTATTAAAAGTGGATTTCATATGAATCCAACAAATGATCTATTAACCCTGTGTGTGAAAAGGCATGGATTTGTATTCTGGTCTTGTAGAAGATGTTCTTGGTCTATGCTTTAGGTACACAGGTCTTAATGATCAGGAAATATTGTTGAACACGATTTTTAGTGAAAAAGCATTGAAAATTCCCACTGAAATGTGTACATGGCTAAGTAAAGGTCAGTAAGCTATTGAGTAAACCTGAAGTGCTCACATTAGAGGATTAGAAACTAAGAATTTTCAGCATTCAGTGAAGTCAGTGGATTTTCCTCTAGAATTTGAGGCTTACTGTCCCTAGCAGTCAGACCTGAGTTTGAATGAATGAGAAAATTGAAAAGGAACTTTTAGTGAAAATTATGGGTTTAGTTATGAGATAATATAAAGCCAATATAAAGTCACCAAGTATCAAAGCCCAGGCTTCAAACTATGCCTTGCTTCTACAACAAAACCCAAAGCACCTTATCTTCACCTGGGTTTGAATTTCATTACAAAAATATCACATAGCTCTAACTGTAATTATTAAAGCACATTACTGCTGCCTTTGTTTTCCCTTCAGATAGAAGTTTCAGTTTCATCTGTGTTCAGAGATTCTATGTGCTGCACTGTTAAGCACAGATTTCTGCTTAAATTATAATTCTATCAGCTTTAACATATGAAAATAGAACACATTTTAATGTGTGTGTTGAACATTAAATCATTTTTGCTTCAGGGAAACTCTGGTAAACAGTAGCTGTCAAAAATTATAATGACACAAAATTAAAATAATAGAAAATAGTCTGTAACAACAGCTTTTCTAATCATGTTAACAGAAGTTCAGCTCTGCATCTTCTAACTGTTCCTTTATAGAAAGCAGGAGGGTTGAGTAAGAAAAGCTCAGGTACACAATTTTACACCCGTGAACAAGAAGAGCCAGAAATTATCTTTGCCACCATTCTTTGCTTGCTTACTGTGAAGTGCACAACAATCAGTGTAGGAAAAATGTGACCAAATTAACATATGTATATTTTTATTGTTATGACAATTGCATTTTCGTTTAGGATTTTTAATATGTAAACATTTTTTACACAAAAATATCAGAAAATATAAGAATATCTTTTAAGCACTGTAAACTGGACTAACTTCTGGATGTCTGCATTAAGTGAGAAAGAAGCTGATCTGAAGAAATTAAACTGCAGCAGAAATATTGACAGGCATATAGATTGAATTACATGAATATGAGATACATACAGACTTGGAGCAGTTCTGCTTAGATCAATGTCAAATGAATTTCAAGATTACCTTAGTTTGGTTTTTATGGCTCGTTTTATTTTAGATTTTAATTTGAATTAGTAGTATGAAATAAAATCACTATTTATTAACTTTCACTTACAAACAAAAACCATCTAACTAGTAAAAGCTTATCTGAAGTTAAAATCTTCCATTTTGTGGAGGCCAGGTAACAATATAGTTTACCTCTATCGTGACACAAATTATTCAAAAGCCAGAAGTAAGAACTGATTCTTAAATGTTTCCACCTATTAATGTGGCATATAAGCGATGTATAGAGGCTGTATGTGTATGGTGAGGTTGTATTGCCCCCTATAGTCACTCTGTGTCATCTGGGAGGGGAGCAGGAAGAGAAAGGGAAGAGTGGGAGAAATTGCCAAAAGTACACCTTTGGTTTGGATTCATACTTTGGAAACGGCATGGTGGGGAACAGTGGACAAACCTTAACTCTGCCTTGCTATTCAGGAATTTGAATGCACTATTCTCCAAGCACATACAGATGAAATAAAATGTACTCTCAAATTCAGCTTAGAGGACCTCTGCAGCCCCTGTGTTCTGGCTGTGGTTTTGGTGCATTTGTTGGATGCTGGTACCTGTGCACTGGCAGTGAGCCAGGGTGCCAGTGTACCTGCCCTGTGGGCTCAGATGCTGGACGTGGCTGACTTTGGTTCACCAGCAAAGGCAGGAGGTCCCACAGGTGATATCTCTTTTCCTCTCAATGGGCACATCTTTGGTGACTGAGCATAACAGGGCCATTTTACTCCAAGGAAAAAGAACTCTAAAGCTGTGCCTAAATTGCAGAATACAGACACAGAGTACCTGCCCTTTGAAGCAGCTTCAGCACAGGTACCAGAAAGAGAGAGAAAAGGCTTAGATAAAGGTTCCTCTTCAGCAGCAGGAGCAAATGCAAGGAGCACAGACAGCTTGTCCATGCTGCCCATGGACACTGGGCATGCTGCTCTTTTAGGCCTCTGGGCCTGTGTGGAACAGAATGTTTCCCAAATCTCTGGAGAACAGTATGCCACTTTTTGCCAGCAGCACAAAGAAAAACTGCATTCCTGGTCTTAGATTTTTCCAGTCAAGCACATCTTTCTTAACTTTGCTGTCAACTAAAAATTGTTATCTCTCCATAAAATTAATTAAATCTCAGCTGCTATCCTACTACTATTCTCTTATGAACATAATTATGCACAGTATTCAGTATATCTTTTAATAGGCACAGACACAATATAACAAAAAATATTAAATTCTTTAGGATCTCTTAAAAATATCTAATCAACTACTGGTGCCGGTGTGCCAAGGACTTTATGGAAATGGCAAATATTCAGTAAGCTCAAGATCAATACCATCCTTCGTTGGGTGCTGTTATCATTATTTGTCTTATTTCTGAAGAGAGTTTTTCTACTAACACAATTCCAGGCTCACCTTCAGCTAGAAAAAGTTAGCGTTGCTTCTAAGAGATGATAGCTCTTCATTTTTGAATCTCTTACCTCTGTTGGCACAACCCTGTTCATAGTGACACAAGGGACACATTGGAGAACCTATGGAGCTGAAATCCTATGCTTTTTTCTTGTCATACTATTTTTAGTTTGGGTCAGTTGTTGAGGCTCACCATGTAGCAGCACAAGGACTGGCACAAGGGATAGGAGAAAAAGAAATAGTAACAGAAGGTTATGGTAACCGTCTAACTTTATGGAAGTGATATCTTGTGCTAGTTGGAGGGGGGGTTTTGTGTATCTATGATACAAGATATGAGTTGTCCTTAAAATGTCTTATATTTCATTTGATCTAGGAAAAAATATTAGGAGTGTTCCCATTCATGTACCTTAACAAATATTCTCTGTCTGGACAGAAACGATAGTCCTGAGAAGTGGAGCTGAACAACTTGTTTAGTTTTTGTGAATATATGCCCAGACATAGTCCCATATTAAATCTTTATTTTACTATGATGACTAGAGACTCAATAATGACTAAGCTACTGATGAGATGTGATTGCTGCTTACCCAGCAGATCAATACTGTCTCGCTGTCTCCTGATGTGGAGGGGTGTATCCTGATAGTATTCAAATCTTCGATTATCTTACTCTTACCTGCAAGCTCTCTGACGCAGTGTCAGTTTTTTTTCTATTAACCCTGTGGCCAGCATGAATTCTGCAGCTCATGAAGGTATGAAGTTAAGCAGAAATATCTTCAAAGTTTACCCACTAAAAATTGTACAGTATTCACCAGAGGTGTCACATCTTCTCACCTAGTTGTCTCACCTGGAAAACTAACCATATTCTTGTATTTTCTGGTCTCTCAGGTTTTTTTCTGTTGTATCTATATGGTAGTACTGTTGCTTACTAGATATTGTTGTCTAGTAAGTAATTCAGATAACACAAACTTCTAACAGTTAGCAATTCAGGCTATGCTATTATCTTTGCCCTCTGTTTTCTCTCAGCTATGATTCTACACAAACACATACACAAACACATTCAGTTATTTCACTGATTAGTGGAAAATTATATAAGAGTGATTGTTGTTCATCCATTATCCATTTTCTTTTCGTCTAAATTGCATCAAACATTTTTCTTCAACTGATCATGTCCGAACAACATAAAAACAGTATGTTCAGCTATTTAGGAAAACAGGACATTTCATGGTGCTAGCAGCATGCTCTGCCCTCATGCTAAAGAACCAGAAATCACCATGTGACACTAGTCTGGCCGCATAAATGTGTAACCATCTTTCTGCTGCAGTGCACTACCTAACTGGTGCAGAAGACAATGACACATTTGGGGAAGCAACATTTCTAAATGCCAAACATACAGAGATGAGCCACTAAATCTTATGAATTATCCATGCAGAGCAGACAGAACATTTGTTTTCAAGGTCAAATGAGAAAGATCCCCTGACCTGTGTGGTAAACGACACGTTAATACATTTATCCATCTTTGGAATGTAAGGGACAAAGTCAACACAGAGAGAAATGAAGCAGTGGGGTAAGTCTGTCAAGCTACCAAAATCATTATGCCATCTGTTTTACTGGCATTTTTTATGTCTGTGCAGGGCATACTCAATGAAAAATAGATCTCTTATTCAAATTTGAGTTTCTTCCAAACTAGAGTGCAGTATCAAATATATTTACATTCTTTGGATAACTCTTAATTGATTTTGTTTTATGTACAGCTTTTTTCATATTCATTTAGTCAACTCAGTCACCTCATAACTAATGCAACAAAAAGTAAAACAAATGAATACTAAATTTCTTAAAGAGAAATTGCCGTAGTGTCCCTTAAATGCTTCTGCATTTTCCCCCAGCCTTCATCAGGCAGGATACTGAAAGCTGGCACAATCCTATTAAAACAGCATGTTTTTTTTATGGCTGTCAACACTAACATTTAAAGAATAACAATTTGGAAAAGAAGCAAGGTGATCAACTGATTCCTCCTGAATACTTTGGACAAACAACACTCAAGTTTGGTTACTATCCTGATGGGCTGTTGAAACACAGCTTTGTGTCACAAGAGAAGGCAATTGTACTACCAGGGAGCAGCCTAGAGAATGAATACTGACTGGAAATGTCACCTTTAAACTCTCTAATAGCGCAAAGTATCTCAAAAGTTAATGCAAATCCATCCTAAAGCCCTCTACATTAGCTGAATAGGGCAAACAGGTCTTATTGGGACTCAGAGAATAACAGTTTCTCTTGCTTTACTCTTGCCTTGCCAGAAAGAATAAATGACTTGGCTCCTTTACAGGGCGCTGTCCCTGCCTTGCATTTCATCAGTCCCATCACAGGAAATCCTGAATTTGTGACTAGTCCCACTAGCCATTTTTCTCCCTCCTGCAGTCCCAGTGTGAGGGGCAAATTCACCTTTTCCATTCCTCCCTCCACGGTATTTCAAAATCTGAGCTGGGCCATGCACTTCTGTTAGAGGATTCTACCCAGCAATATAAAGGCTATGACACGTGGTACATGCAATGTAGCAGTCTACATACATTACAGTTTTTCTTAATCACTGGGATAACATTAGATAAAAATAATTTTGAACATTTGCATCTCTAATGACTGTAGAGTGGTAGAATTTTGCAAGAAATATTTCAGAGTATTCATCACTGTGCTTTCTGATATCTCTAAACAGGCAGTTAGTTTAATTTCTTATATATCCATGTCATTTTTCTTTCATATTAATATTCCCATATGACAAGTATGTTGCTTGAAACTGTTGAATTGATTTTCAAGAGGAATCTTAGTTTACATAAATTGTCACATTTCACAAAACTAAAAAAAAAAAAAAAAAGCCAGATTCAGTTCCATCTCTTGATCTCTTGTAAGGAGCATTGAGAAATATACTAAAGGAGGAAAAAAATTATAAGCTAGCAGAACCAATCATATTGTTTTTACAAGCAACTGTAAAAGATAGTCACTAAAAAGATTAATCAAGAAAAAAAAATGCAACAGCTTAATATCTTTTCTTCTCTGGATGGTTCAAGTTTAGAAATTGAGAACATCCTTTAGAGAAATTGAAACTTAAGATTATTCCACTTGTTTTACTACAGGTACAGCATCTTTAGAACCAGTGAAAGATGTCAGTGGTGTGTCTGTCATAGAGACGTTTTCATTCTGGGGACACACATCAGAGAGAGAGAAGCACAAAGTACAATATCACCAACCAAAATTTGTCTACACTGGGGTATCTCCTGATATATTCAGCATTTTATTGCTGCCTGCAACCAGACTCTACTCATGCCACAGGTTATGACCCTGTTCATTCTGTGATATGACTGCAGTAAAATATTTCCCGTTTGTTTCCTATATTGTCCTAGCTGAATCTCCACTACTGTTTTCTTCATTGTGAAATCAGTTTTTGTTTTGTTTTGCCATTAAATATTGGGTTTCACCCTGATTCCTCCTTTCCCCTTCCCTTCCCTTCCCTTCCCTTCCCTTCCCTTCCCTTCCCTTCCCTTCCTCCATTTCCTTCAGTTGCCACTGTGCTATGTCTAACTGCAGTAAAGTATATATTTTACTTTAATGAAGAAATGAATACAGAAATATCCTAATATGCCAACGCTTACCTATAACTCTCGGATATCACCACATGATTGTATTATACAATGTGCCCATGCCCTATAAAGTAGTCCAGTTGCTCTTTATTGTGTAGTTCAGCTCTCTTATCCGTTGTGTTTTGTTCAGTCTGATATGATAGTGCAGAATAATAAGGGCATTAAAATTGCATGATTGCAGTATTGGAAAAGTACCACTGCTGTTGGTCAAGTACTAATGAAAAATGAATGCAATTCCTCACCAAATTTGGATGGCCATTTTAAAAGCAGTCATCTAAAACCAGGCAGAGTTTAGAAATGCATGACTACAATGTTTACCCATGAAGAAAACAGTGTTTCTTTATAATTCCAAAGAACTATATGTCTCCTTTAGTAGATCATACCAGTTTCTTTCGTGGAGGCTAGTAAGGGTCATTAAACACCAATGGGTCTCTGAGTCCTTCTTCAGAGTCAATGACATTGTAGGCTTCACCAGGGATCTCATTTTACTTCTGTACAAGATCTTCAGGGCAAGGGAGGCAAATGAACTATGAAAAATATAATCACTGCTTTTACTGTTGCTTTTTTTCATCATAAAAATTCCATTTATTTAAATTCCATTAAAAAACACATTTGCCTCCTGAAAGCATAAATATATACTTTTGTCATAATTTTTCATTTTATAAAAGAGTTTTATCATTCTTTTGGGGAAAAAAATAAAAATTCTCCATAATAAATATTACAAGCAGTTATTATACAAACTTTGGGACAAAGCAAGTGATTAATAAAGTAAATTCCTCTAGTACAGTTTCTCAGAGGTGACAGGAAAATATTTCTCAAGCACCTGAGGGGATCGACAGCCTAACATTCCTTTTCAGAAGTGACTTGAGCACCAAGGTTCAGCTTTTCAAAAGTACCTGGGCCTTTAACTCACATTTTAATTTAAGAGAGTTAGACACTCAAAACCTATGAGAATCTAGAATTCAGGATGAAAAGCCTTACAGAAAGTCAAGGGGATTTGAGTTATCAAAGGCTAGATTTTTTAAAAAGTATTTAAGGAACTTAGAGGCAGAGATAGGTGCCTAGCTGATTTTTTTTTTCAAAGTAGAGTGAAGAAGGGTTAAGTCCTTAACACTCACTGAGATTAGTGTGTTCTTAGAAAGTGCTAAGTACACCTTTGGATCTAAATACCTTTAAAAAAAGTTTCCTTGAACTGGTTTTGAAAGTGGTTTTATCATCTGAATGCAAAGATCTATCTTATGCTTAATTCCTGACCTCCCAAAGATTGCCATAGACCTGCTTCACACAGTTAATTTTGTGTCAAAAGCTGAAGGAAATGGACTGAATTAGAAAACAAAATCCTATTTGAACAAAATTTAGTTGGCATTTGGATCCAGAAGTTCATAAATTTTGAGAGCTGCAAATAAAACAGTTCTGCTCCACTGTGATCATACTTGGAAGAGCTCTGTTAGACCCTGAGCAAGTTCAGCTTCCAGAATTCACCCTGGATATGCTAAGCAGCCCACAGCACCAGCACGTTTGCATGAAATCATACTGTTAGCCGTGCCAGAGTCTGAAAATATGAATGACTAACTTGCTTTCACCATGTTTGCCACAGTTGGGAAGAAGGTGAGGGGTACAATGTACAAGGACTTTCAACACAATGCAAATCTGGCAAGATGCAGTTTCACATTTTGATTTCTGAGGAAGCAGAATTTCTTCCTGGTCACATTATAGCATGGTTATCTGCAGCTCTATTTTTTTAGCCCCTGTCAATTTATTTCTTGCTTTTATAATTTACTCATATAATTATCTAAATATAAATTTCCCTCTAACAGGTCTCTATATTCAGCCTTTAAAAGGAATCCACTCTTTAGTACTGAAAACGTTAGTTCCTTCCGGAGTCTTGTTTGATTTTTTTTCCTGTACTGACTGGCTTTTGAACACAGTGCCTGATGGTAAGCTTTGTCAAGAGATGCTGAGATATAAAGAACAACAGGTTACCTCATAATCTCTTCTTGTTAATGCTTGTTCTGGAGAGCACCTGCTGTCTTTAAAAGGGATTTGAGTGACCCAAGATTAAAAAGTCTCCCTACAACAATTACTGTTCTTATCACTGAAGAATACTCATACCAATGTGACATCTTTCTGATGGTTTCAAATTCACAGACTGAGTGAGAGATAAGAGTCAAAGAACCATACAGTGTGCAATTATAAGAAGATATCAAACCAGTACAGTACAATTCCATTTTGGAGAAGAGTAACGCTATTAAACTAACTGATTTCTGCCTGAAAAGTAACTATTATGAAAAAAACACCCTCTGATTTCATTTAAAGAAATTTTTAAATGCAGTGATGCCTACAATATTTCTAATCCCCTTTCTAGATCATCCTTATTGGGCACAGGGGCACTAAATGGATCACACAACCTAACATTAGCAGTGATTCAGAGAAGATCTTAAATCTTGAGAGTACCATGGACTATTCCTTGCTACCTCTTCTGTTTAAAACATACAAAAATATAGACTTCTGTTCTTATGAAGTCACAGTTGTGATATAAATAAAGCAATTGCTACCATGACACCCATCATAGTATGTCCCTTACTCCTCAAGACATTTTTCTAAGCCTGTTTATCCACTGAGTTCCTATCACCATCACTTGCATTGACAATATTTTTTAAAGCTGGTTCTTTGAAACATTATCGAAAGTCATCAATATTTTGAAAATTAATGTGGAAGGATGACGTTTTCAAGACGGTTGTACCCACTGAATCCACCCATCTTTGCTTCTTTCCAACACCATAGGTACTAAAAAAGGTCATGAACTATAATTTTGTTTGTTGTCCTCTTCCTCCCTCAACTCAGGATCCTAGAAATGATGTCTTTAAGAAATAGAGAAAAAAAAATATCAAACTTATATATTAAATAGTACTCTTTCATATTAACTGAGAAAGTCTGTTGGGGTGTCTCTCTGTGAACCAATAGCGGAGCGAAGGGACACACGAATTGTGAGAGAATGCTGAATGAATTTATTTAGTTAATAACAGATTTTATATACACGCGAGAGGGCTATTCGGATTGCCTAATAATCATCCACCCCCCAGGACTGATTTGCCCAGGCATCTGACTGCCTGTTCCCAAAGCCACTCTCAGTAACATGGAACTTATCTTATATTTAGCAAACTTTAGTAGAAGAAGGGAAAAATTCCCATGGAAAAGAATCTGTGTTGTCACAGGGGTGGCTGAGCCCATCCCAGGAACCAAGGAGCCGAGAGGCCCCGAAACCACAGATATACGTTGGTGGGACAGCTCTGCTATTTCAACCACCCCTTGGAAAGTCAGTGGTCTCTCCCTAGGTTACCTTACCTGGATATGTTAATTCTCCTATGTTCATTGGCCTTGACCCTTCCCTGCTTCTGTATCCCCCCGTCCTTCTCTCCACCCCTGTGCCCCCTGCCCTCTGGCCGGTGACCTATAACAAGGTTTCACAAGGTCATTCAGCCTCTTTCGCCTCTGGACCCCTCCAGAATAAAGTGCCTCTGGAACTCCATGCGACTGAGCCCTCTGTTAACCCTGGTAACACACAAGCCATCTAGCTGAGGGGAGGTGGGTGCACACCGGCCAGGGTAGGACAGGTCTGTCTGCACAGTACCTAACTGTACTGGCCAGAGTGGTCTTTCGGAACCGCCAAGACACTCCTGGTAAAAGCAGAAGCCTCCATCCACCCCCACACACCTCCCTCGGAACTGCGTAAAAAGTGAACTTGCTGGGAAGCTTCCTTTCTCCAATCTGAGGGTATGTTGAGGACTCCAGATGATCAGTCTTGTAGGTTACAGCAATAATGTCTCAAGCATCTAATTCATTTGCATCTTACAGGAAGCGAAATGGAATTGACCTAACTTTATTTCCAAGTAAAGAAAAAACAACTAGTGAGACTCACAGACTGGTTAGAAACAGAAATTAATTATTTCAAATCAGATGCAAATGATAGGTTTGCCAGAAGAAATAAGTAACACAAGGCAACAGTGATAAAGGGTAATTGAAAATTGCATCCTGGATGCTCCATGATGGAAAATCAAGATGGCAGTCTGGTACAGCTGAAGAAAGTTTTGGCTGTCCCAAGTCGAAAAAGCAAAATTATCTGACATCAATTTACTTTTGCTTGGTTCTGTTTAGGATACCTCCAACCGAAGAGAAATACAGTTCACTGCTTATAAGCTCTCGATTTTAAAAGGCATTAGAATATTTTCCATTTTGTGCTAATAACAAAACTTGAAGGATAATCTCAATATAAGTTCAGAGTACATTATGCACAGCTGCCTTCCCGACTGCAGAACACCTGAAATCCATTGATTACATCCACAGTGGTAAGAAAAAAAAGCACAAATAGCAACCAAATTAAATAGTAAACTGCAGCATGCTGCCAAAAGCAGGGATGGCTAAACATTCACTTTATTGGGGTCTATGCATCTACCATGTCAATGAATACTATGTTTCCAGCACTACAGAAATTATGTCAGCTACATTGAAATCCCCAGTGATCTATGGTGATGTACAGACAGAGACAAGAAGGTAGAGTTCTGTTTGTCTGGATTGGACACAGAAATCCAGACTCTTCCAGTGATCCACAGATCAGTTATTATACAACAAACCCCACTGGCTCCTTCACAGCTTGCTCAGCTGTTGTGCCACTATGTAGTTAAGAAGCCTTTAATCTTCAGGCTGACATAGGTGCAATGAGTCTACAGACTAAAATTTCATACACAATTTGGCTGAAAGCTAATTACTGCCTGTTATTCTAGCTGCTTTGCTCTGAGTAGAAGAGTGTGGGGGCAAAACCAAATGCACTGATTTTACTGCCTCATGCCTGGTGCTATGAACTGCAACTCTGAAAACATTAGTACAAAAATAAAGCTATTTCTATGTTTCAAGAGTATAGAATATTTTCAGATAGTCATCAAATGCTGGTCAAGATGTATCCCTCAAGATACACGCATAATTTACTCCAGATTAAAATTCTGTTCTCCAGGTTCCAGATGAGGACATATTTTTGCAATTGTTTCCAGTGAAATGTGCATTTTCAGATCTAAGCAACAGTCCTTAAAATGGGGCTTTGTGATTCTGAAAATGAGTCCACTAAAGGCAATTAGCACACAAAGGTTTATGCCCTCGTGTGTAACTCTTGAACTCCAGTGGGGCTGTTCAGATTGTGCAAAGTGAGCAACATGAATCAGCCTTTGCAGGACTAGGGACTTCAGTGTAACATCACTAATACCACTACAATATACTATTTAAAATTCAAACAAGCATGAAGATTGTTCTAAGTGAAAACTGTTGTTCATTAAGTATAATAGACCAAACAGAACGAAGCAAATATGACAAGGGAACCAGAAAAAAACAGCAGTAAAATCAAAGCATGTGAACATGTATATAGCCTGATTTAACAAAGGTAAAAGAAAATACAAATAAGCAAGGAGATAATGTGTTTCAAAATTCAATAATCATGGAGAAATTATGAACTAATAAGGAAAAATATATCTTCAGAAAGTAATATTTGAGATGTACAAGATATTTGAACCAGATTCATACACATAATTTTTTAAAATGGCAAATCACAGCTTTCAACAACAAAAATGTTTTTTCATAATCAGAGAATGGTATAAGAAAAGTTCTTAATGAAACAGTTGTATTGTCTTCTGTCACAATATCCTTTGATGACAAATTGTGTTTCAAAGTGAGAGCCAAGTCAGTTCAGATTCTTATTCTGAATTCCCCCATAGGAATCCACACCTTTCTCCTGACTATAGGTAGACCCTGAGCAGTCAGGAGCCCAGGAATAAAGTCACCCTTTCCAACTACTTTCCTGTGTAATACTTTTCTGGTTAATGTAGCTATTTATTGGACACTGATTTAAGTACTTCCATACATTTATTTATGTCAGTTTGGAAAAGGACAACAATTTTGATGTATTTTTACAAGTAAACAGTGGGTTTCAGCATTTCTCATCATGCGTTTGTATTCAACACCATTTCTTTAAAAAAAAAAAAAAAGGGATCATTTAAACTATAGCTTTTGCAGGAGATTTCATTTATTTCCAGATAATCTATTAACAATTCTTGCACACTGTACACTTGAAAACTGTTTTGCATCTGTATGCTATTTCCTCCCTGGGTTTAGTTCTCACTGTCTTATTAAATCAACTGAACTCAATCCAAACAATTTTCTGAAGGATGTTGAATTCTAAAATAAACTCATTTGTGCATTATAGGAAACTTATGCTATGACAGCCTCCTTTACACATGAGCCTCACCCTTTCCAACCTTAAAAAATGTCTTTGGAATCAAATTTGTAGTTATATGAGTTGCATATACTTTTGATATTCAACTAGTAACAGTTGTGCTGCCTATCTCATCATAGGTTTTTGGTAACTTACAAATTTCAGAAAGGTCAGATTCACTAGAAAGCAAGCAGAGAAGAAGACAAGAACATAATCATGCTGCTCTATAAGTTCATTGTGTGGCTACATCATTCAAGTTATCTGCAATTCTCACTGTCTTGTCTCAGGAAGAACATGAGTGACGGTATTTCCAGATTGAAAAGACAATGGAGTTCTCCATCATGAGCACTATTTCTGAGCCAGGGTCACTTTGGAATAGTTCTGATTTTCAGAGCAGAATGCACAGACACACTGTTGAGCTACCAGAACCATTGCTCTGACCCAGAACAGCAGCTCCCACATGTTTTAATAATGAAGCTGGTCTCCAGAAATGACCAGAAGAAACTTCCTATTCATTTATCGTATTGCATCCACACATAGACGCAGCTTTATTTTTGAGGCAGTGGCCAGCCATGGCCAACTGGGCGCCTGGCTATTCTAAATTATACCAGGGCTAAGAATACTGTAAATCAGGCAGGAAACTTTAATGCCACCTTTGGCCACAATGTCCATCAATATTTTATTGCTATTAGTCACAACTGGAATCCAGCCCAAATGTCTGCAGTTTTAAGCAAAATACCATCTCTGATGGCCAGTTTCCCTCAGACTTAAACTACTCCAGTCTCAGAACAGGTCTCCTCCCCCACAGCCTGTGGAGGTGAGGAAAAACAGGGAGAAATAGGATGTTTTCCATAAAAGAGAATTTATATGCAAAAAAGTGTGCTCCTGCTACAACCAGCAGTCTACAGCAGAATATTTTTAGGATACAGATAATTCTGGCTTAGTTCCACAAAATGAACGGTAGAGCTGCCTCAATTTAATTACCACCCCATGAAGAAATCTGACAGCCCCAATGCAGTGCTTAGTAAGCATTTTACCTCAGACAGCTTGAAGACGTATTGTAGAACTGAAATTACAATACATACCATGACTTGTTCTGTCATCCTACTTTGGGAATGCAGCATGCATGTCTCTATAATGAGCTGTCTGATATTCACCCACTTCACCTGTAGCAAACAGGAGTAAAATGTAAGTAACCATAAGTTGGCATATTAGTTGAATGCAACATATTCATTTTTGGCAGAAGGTTTCAGATTATTCTAACTAGCTAGACAAGTTTAATACATAATTTACTTATATTTACATTTTGAAAACATTTTGATATTTCTAAATTATTAATTATTACAATCTAAAAAAAACCACAAACCAAAACCAAACCATCCATAAACTCTGTTCTCTTTCTCCTTCTTACATTTCTGCTTACAAAATTCCTGGAAAGTATTTTAGGGACATAATTGCTACTATGTCTAATACATGATAAAATATGTATAATTTAAGAGCACATATGTGTTCCCTATTAAGAAAATTAACTCTGCAAGAAAAATTTTTCTCTCCTACATTCAAAAACCAAAGAAGAAAAAGAATCTATTAAAAACGAAAAGTAGTAAGACACTTTGTAAAACTTACACCAATGCTGTTCTCTTATTTTTAAATAAAAGTACTTATGTTTAAAAGTATATGCTAGTCTGCACTTCTGTGAATATAATGAAATTATGTACCTTTATTAAAAACCCAAACAACAGATCCACCTTTATTCCAGCAGAAGAGAGATTGAAATTTATTTATTCATATGAAGTCTCACAGAGAAATTTAAGGACCTTTATTTCCTTTTTAATTATGGCATTACATCAAAATTGGACTGTGCCACCCTTCCTTCGGCTAAGCAATTTTTAGGAAGTGTGTAGAAAAGCATTTAAGCCTAGGCTAAATTTTAAAACACCCACCTCAAGGAACTATTCATATTTATAAGAAGGCCCACCTAAAGCATCCAAAAAAATCAATGAGCTTTCATTGAATTAATCATTGACTTAAGTTAGTGTCATAGACTGAATAATGCGTAATGCCATCTCAGAAGCCAGGAACTGTGGAAAAGAACTGAGATGATTCTTCTGCTTCCCTTTTGGATCCTAAGAAAAAGTCATTGCAATAAACACAGGTAGGAAAAAAAGGTTTCAGATTATATTAGAAACCTTGAAGTCCAGATCATACAGTTATAGCACCCTACAATACCTGTAATACAATCAGTGCTTATGAGTTTAATTATTTGGAAGATAATTTAAAATTTAGGATTGAAACATCTTTATAAGCAGCAAAATACCAACAATTTGTGATATGACATGCCTGTTTACGCTTGGCCTTTCTTTTTCAGTTTACTATGCCTATGTTTTTTCAAGTCAGCACTCCTTTCCTTGTGATTGCCTCTGAGCAAGGGATCAGATACTCAAAAGTAATTGTGCAGGTCATACATCAGAAAAACTTTTTGCCATTCTATACTTCACTGTTTCTGAAGACCAATCCCTCTCTAAGACAGCTCAAGTTAAGAAGCTAAAAGCCAAAATGTCAAGAATCCTAAAATGTTGAACTGAAACAAGACAAGCTGGATTACACAAAAAAAATCTGATACATAAAGAAGATAAAATGATCCATTCCATAGATTTAAAAGTTCAAATACACTTGAGAAAATCACTTGCTATATGATTTTTGTTTTAGTTTTTAAAAACTAAGTGGAAACATCTGCAAGATAAAATATAGTTTTGATTTGCCAAATGTTGGCTCCCTTACAAACCCTGTGTACAATTAATTGGATTTGTATCTTACCCATTATTTTGAGTATGAACTATTTTTCAAACTTTATTTTCTTTCTCTTACACAATATATCACTCTTTCAAAAATAGAAATGTTCCATCACCTTTCTTCAGGCTGACAGGGTTACAGAAAACAGAAGTACCTCAGGATTTCGAAAGCACTTCCCAGTCACTATTACTTGAAAGCAAGAGTTTTAACTCTCAAAGAGGTATGATGTCCAAAAAGAAACAATACTCTGAACAAAGAAGAAAAATTGTAGATTACTTTCACAGGCTCTTATTCTACAATGGAGAAAATATCCACATTCTAGCCAGGCTTCTGTGAAAAGAATATTTTCCTTTTATACAGAGATAAAAAGCAAAGCTTTCAGGTCAGAGGCTATAGGGGAAAAGAGCTAATGTCTCCCCTGCTTTGATGTTACAAGTAGTGCCTCGTTACAGAAGTGTATTAGAGTTACCGGTAAACTGAGCCAGCATATTTAATAACCAGTTTCAGGATGGGTGGCATACAGATTATTCTGTACATAACACAGCAAGCAGCCACGTGCGTTACCAACAATACACAGACCTTTATTTTAACATGTTTACATTGCTTTAAAATATGGCATAGCTAAAAGGTAATTTTTGATTTACGGATCCTGTAGGAAGGCTTCTTATAGCTGTAAAAACAATAGGCAGCAAACCAGAATTACGAGTTCCTCTCTGGGTAATGTTCAATACATGTAATGGGGTTTGTACTGGTGTGTAATATCTGGGAACAGCACATTTCAGTCTGTGAGTACTCAACACAACAGTGACAATTAATAGTATTTGGTGTCTCATTTGCTTTTGAAGCTGAAGGACTGCATGTTGGAGGAACCAGCCCAAAACAACATGGTCTGGTGTTCTTGTCTTTCACAGATTCCTGGGAGCTGAAAGACCAAATGCACCAGTTTGTATTGGTCCTAATGCACCTAATGATGGCTCTAATGGACCAATTTACCTATTAACTCACCTTTTGGAACAGTGTATCTCAAAATTCAGAATATACTAGAAGGACATCAATAAATATTACCTTAAAAATCAATAAAAAATATTAGTTAAACTTTTGATGTTATGTAGCACCAAACTGTATCACAATAAGAAATACCCTTAGAAAAAAAAATTATTTTTAGCTCTACTTTTTTTTCATACCCATGTAAATTGAAACTTGGTAGGAGTACTAATTCTCAAATTAACAAAAAAAAATGTTTATTCTCGTAAGTATTTTATATCCTCCAACAGACTACTACATACAATAAAGCATAATTTCTGATTGAGTTTTCTATAAATTGGGAAATTATGTTTGCTTGTATATTGTTAGTGAAATACTAATTGCTGAGTGAGACTACTGACTATGCAAATATGAAAATTACATTAATACTATTTATATACCCTGTAGTTTGAGCATTGCTTAGTAGAAAGAGAGATTGTTCACCAAAATCTCTCAAAAATCTCAAGTAATCAGAAAGCTGAAATGCAATGACCCTACATTTGAACCACAGGCAGATAAACCCTGGCAACTTTTCTTATGTATACAGGAACTTCTGTAACAGCTCTAGACTTCAGCCAGGAGTCACTGCAAGAAGGATAACAGGGGTTTGTGAAGGAGTTTCCGTAGGGAGTTTCTGCAGGAAAGATGGAAAGGATTCAAAAGAAATGGAAAACAAGTAGAAACACTGGGAATGGGAAACTGAAAAGGAACGCAAGTTCAGGGGAAAGCTAAGAAAAAGGGCATAAAAAAAGCTAGATATATGAGGAGTGTGGATAAAGAAAAAAACCTGCATGAAATAAAAAATGGGGAACCTTAAATAGAGAGGAACAAGGGAAATACCAGTTTCACTAAATGTTTCCTGGTACAGCAGCAAAGAAACAAATCACTCTCCCTATAGGTTCAGGTACCTGCCACAAAAAGTCCAGAAGGAGTTTTTGAGCCTGATTATTCTTAACAGACTCCCAAATTACATTTTTAGCTTTGTAAGTTTTATTTATAAATATATTTAAGACAAATGATTCACCGGAAACATGGGAGAGCACAACGTCCTAAATAACAGCAGCTTTTCTAGACTCGGTTTCCACATAGGTAAGATAGGTTTTAACTGACGATATTGGCTTCAGAATGCTATGAAATCACCCTGTCCCTCTGCTAGAAGCTACACCTCCAACAGCACAGGTGTCTGAAAGGAGTTCATCTTCCTGTTGCTCCCACTGCAAACCCACTGTGCCTTCTGAGTCATATAAAGTCTTCACCATATAGACATAAACATGTGCTATATGGAAAAGAGGTGCAGCAGAAAAGGCTCACAAGCCCCACTACAATACCATCAGGAGCAGAGGGTTGTAAACCGGAACCCAAACACACAGCAGCTGTATTCATCTCCTGAGGTGCCTCAGAGCTCTTAACAAGGACAACAACAAAAAATGCAGATGTATTTTTTCAGTGGAAGGTATGACACACAAAGATTACATTCTGTTTCTTGCAAATGATTGGAAGGTCCAGTGTTGTGATGGACCATGTCCCTTTTTATGTTTCAACATCTGTTTTGGAAATCTCCAGATTTTCCAGGTGTTTATAGGTTATCTACTTAGCAACACAATTGTGAAATACTTAAAAACTCCCTACTCTGCTTTGCCAGTTTTTTATCCTGCCTCCACACCAATTTCTGCCTTACAGCTGAAGGATCTGCAATGGCAGGTGGGTTCCCCAATCCATTTTCATTTTCACGTGTTAGCGTAACTCTAGTCTGCTTAGATCAGCATGTTTTTTAGATTCATTTTTTCCCCTGTCTTGTGAAGAGCTCCCATTCTAGCTCCCATTGCAGGACCAGAAGGAGCAGGTGAGGGTTTCCAGGTGGGAAGTAAGCAGGGTGATCTTTGTGTGCAACTCGTAGCAATGTAGGGTGTAGTCATATGGATCCCCAGCAGGTTGGTGTGCTTCCTCCCCCAGAACACTTCTTTATTGCCCTTGTTTATTCTTCAATAATGAGCCACTGGGAACAAAGACCATCTGATGCATGTGTTTGGAGAAAAGAAAGAAAACCAAACAAAGAAATGAAAAATTTCAACTGCTAGCAAGAAATAGTGATGAGACTTTTATTTAGAAAGCTATGTGACTTATAAACAATACACGTCTGCCACGTGCTAAAAAGGAACAAGGTCTCTAGTGAGAAAGAAACTGTTATTCTTAAAAGACAAAGTCAGGAGATACAAAAGGGCATACATCATTTCCCTCTGAAATTGTATGATAAAATGACAGCAAAAATCAGCTTAGAAGCAACACGTGAACTAGCCTTCTGTGCCTCCTGCTCTCTTCCTTCCAAGACTAAATGGATCTGTGTCTCTCTTTTGTCACATTGTTGTAACTTTCATTCAGTCTCCACACTTCACCTTGACCGCATCTGAACAGTGACAATATGTTTCTTGTTCTTCACACTTTTCCCAGCAAGGATCACTGACAGCCTCTTACTTTGTATTTTCTCAGCTTTTCAGGCAGGGATTTTTTTTCCCTTCTTTTTCCCCCAGCCATCATCATTGCTATTTGGAGAGAATTCGGTTCAATTTCCATTTTAAACATGAAATGTTTGAATTAGCTCATAATGTCTCCCAGCTTGCAGAGGAAAGGGCCAGTCTTTAAAAAAGAAAAAAAAGTTTCATTTTTTGCAAAATAAAAAATGAAAAGCTGCAGAATAATCTTAAATCATTTTATACTGCACATAGAACTTCAAAATAATGAGTGCTCTTCAATTTGGAAATGATTGGGGTTCTAGGCATATGAATCAGAGAGAGCTGTAAAATTATTAGAACACGGCAACATCTTTCGTAAGCACTTCAATTCAGAGGTGATCAAAGATTCTGGACTTGCAGAGTAATTTACTTGGCATTTGCAGGAAAGCCTCACTCTTTCAAACTGAAGCACTCTTAACACTATGAAGAACTTCAATAATTTTAAATTGGCGTGTACCATACATGCCTAGAAATCCAATTTAGGTTTTAAATAAAAATACTATCACTTCAGAAGTATGAAGCGCCCACCCACAACAGAATAGCATTCTAGCCTTTCCAATTTCCTAGCTGTTATTTCTTCCATGCTAGGCTTTCTGGCATGAGGAGTTGCTGAAAACATTAGAGGTGAGTGGGTTTTTTTTTTCTTTTTAACCTTACCTTCTGATTACCTACAAATATTTTTCTAAACTCAGTAAACTTCTGGACAGCCTTAGTTTGCAAGCTGATTTGCAAGGTGTGAATGGTAGTTTTAAACACTTCCAAATATTTTAAATTAAAAACAGAAGACAATGTTTAAGCCAAATCAAAAATGTAATATGTTCCCAATCAAAATATTAATTATGATGAGTTTGTTTGCAAGTTTTATATTTATTTATTTGTTTGTTTGTTTGTTTATTTAAAATTTAGCTGGGCTTAGGCTTGCAAATAGCTTAGGTTTGCAAATAGCTGATAGGGAAACACAGAGTACACTGAGTTCTGAAACACTACTGATAGAATAGGAAAATAAAACTAAGTCTAAATTTTAAAAATTACATCTCAACTACACAAGAAAAAAAAATCATGGAAAGTCCCCTGAACAAGACAGGTCTTGTGTTGACCCAGCAGATCCTTTGCTTCCACGCAAGTTGTCCTGCTATGTAAAACAGACTCCTGCCACCGGGCAACCTGTGATGCCTCTCGGTTTTGCACAGTATGCAACTACATTTCCAAACATGCTGGCCAAACCAGAAACCCTTCCTGTAGCCCAAAAGGCTTGTGGACAGTCACATAGGAGCTACAGTCTATAGAAACTCAGTTTTTCCTTATTGACACAAAGGCAGGAGTGTGAGGCATATATGTGTGAGACATATAAGAGGCAGCCAGTGATACTTCAGGTAGGATGAGGTTCTGACATTCAGTTCTGAAAGTATTCTATTCAGTTCTAACCAGGTGCTAGAAAGACATCAACACAAGTTTGAACAGAGCTTGATAATGCTGGGGACAACTGGTGTACCAGAAACAAGTAGATGGCGGGAATCAATCAGATCAGGTGACCCCAAATGTCTCCCTCAGGATTTAAAACCACACAGAAGTTGTTTTGTTTCATGCAGGTGATGCAGTGATGGATGGAAAAGCCCCAGACAGCATAATCAAGTTTTGTCACAAATGAATAAGACTTGCTGCCATTCTTTTAGATTTTACCACCTGTAAGTAGGTTCCCCAATGTATCACTAATCACTAATACTTCTTCATGTTCTTCACCTTTTAAATTACAGTAACCTAAAATTAGGAAATTTTAAATTTTCTACCTGAGAATTTGATAGTCAGGCCTGTTTCTAGGGATAGAACATATCTATGAAATATTAATGTGATATAAACCAATGCAGGTGCCCTTGAATGTTTTTAGTTCTACTGGAGTTCATGTGATCTACGATAAGAATTCTGTTCTGTTCCCCACGGGTTATAGCTTAGCCTCAAGACTTAGTGGATGTGTGACTTACTGTGAATTTAGTGGAGACTATGATGCCTGTAAACCCTTACAAAATCTCACACAAAAAAAAAGGTATTAGTAGGTTTCTACCTCAAACTATGCCAGGCTCACTGTCAGACAGGAAAAGTGCTTACAAATATCCATCATAATGTTCTCAGGCTTATAAAATTAATTTAGCCCCTTGTGGTGCAGGCTGACAGGAGCTAGTAGAGAATGCATTTTAAAGAATGCATCTTCTTTTCTCAAAAATATAAAAGGACAATAAATCTCTCCCGAATCTTTTAAATAATGAAACCTGAAGTATCCATAACTGGACAAATGTGTGACAAAGCTTAAGGACCAAACCACAACTGGTGGACGCAAAATTGTATGTTTCAGATGCATCTTAATTATTTTCTACCAGATTTTGCTCTCCTTTCCTACATTTGCTATGTGTGAAGTTTGAAAGCAAACTTGTTTTGGAAATGGTAGGCAAAGAACTATAGTCATGGCTTCAAATGGGAAACTATCTACATATTCTCTATTAAATGCAGATTCAGTCACAAAAAGATGAGACATTACCAATCAGCAAACATTTTCAATGCCTAAATTCTTCACAATTTTAACTGCAGCCTTTAATGACATTTAAACATCTTTAAGGTATATAATTTATTTCAGGAAAAAAAATTCTCCAGTTTACAATAGCATTTAATTTTGATGCTTACCTATTGAAATAAAATATATGGAAGGGAAATGTGTTCCTACCTTCCATGAAGCTATTGTTTGGCACTGTTCTGTAAGACAAGGTTGTTCAAATAAAAGAGAGAAGTAGTTAATGTTACTACAACTATTTTGTGTAGCAGCGAGATGACTCCTATAATTTTTGGGCCAAAATCTCAAAATGTTCATGACATGACAAAAATCTGGAACTCTTAATCTGTAGATAATATTTCAGCTTCCTCAGTGGTGAAGATTACTGTTGTGCTTTGAGCAGTTTAATCCAGTAATTAAGAATTCCCTTTATGCACACAGAAACTATATGAAATCAGCTGCCTTCAGACTTTCCAGATATCTCAGACCAGGAGGAGAAAAAGGTAAATAATGTCAGAAAAAGTGTCTAAGCTCAATAAGCTCTACCAATAACTTAACAGATTTCCCTTTAGGATTCACCTCAACCTTTTAATATGTTTTAAAAACCAACCTGCCTAATGTCCTAAAGTTTAGAAACATGGTAAAATATTTTTTTAAACACCACTTTTCAATACTAATTTGAGAAGATTTTGAACTAAGAAGAATGGTTTTCCAAGTCAAAACCAGCAGTTCTCATTTGGTTTTGCTGTAATTTTTTTTTTTTAAAAGCACTCATTTTTTGTTGTCTCCATGCTTGAGACAGAGAAAAAAAAAATGAAGGAGAATGTCTTAACAGATTGAAAAAAAAACTAAAATAAAGCTTCAGATTTTCATGATTAATTAATTAGATGAGTTGTCCCTCCCATAAATTAATAGCCCTTAAGACATGAGCAATGAAAATTGTTTTCCGTTCTAAGTGGAGAAGGTATTCCCCTCTTTACCAGATCCACCCATCAGATAACAGAATTTTGAAAAAGGAAGGGATCGTGGTTTGGTGGGACCACCTGGAGAGAACAGTTCAGAATGGGACATGAACTGAAAAGGGTTTTCCACGTACCCCCTGGGTGCAGAGGGTGTTGAATGCTTCCTCTACTCTCATCTACCAGAGCTACCCTGTAAAACTGCTGCCAGTGGGAGTATTCCACACTGTATAAAGGCATCAGCATAAACCAAGGCTTAGTGTGCTGAGTCTTTGTGCTTCTTTAAGGACTAAATTCTTCTTGAGTGTAGAATAATTAGAATAATTCTCCATTCATGACAGACTAAGAGAAAATACTTTAGATTTGAAAGAATTAAATTTTGTTGAATCTGCTCTTGGTATATGTTTGCACAACTTAGTCCAAGTTGAAGGATCTTAAACTAGAAAAAAAATGTATATTTATCCTTGCTATAGATGATTCACTCAAAGAATTTACTAAGTTGGATGATAAACTGGATACTAAATGGAGTGATGGGCAGTGTAAAGTCACACCTTACATTTCCAGCACGTGATCTTATGGTACTCTGGGATCTTGGAGGGTGTAATGTTGCCATTCGACTTAATGTTTTTCTCCAGCAGACCCTCCACCTTGTAGAAATGTAGAAAGAAGCACTCCAGGGATGGGAAAAAACTACAGAAGACCTTGGGTCCTGAAATGCCTGACGCTGCTCTCTGGACTAATGGGTGATGTGAGGTCAGTGTTAACGAGTATAGCAGCTCATTAACTTGGGTGGTGGTGGGGTGCCTGAGCAGCCAGGAGCCCTCTTTACTACACCAACAGCTTCTGTGACCACACTGGCACATTCAAATTGTGGGAACGAATCCAAGGTAAGCAGCACCCCATTCTGTTTGGTTTTTAAGGTCATCATAGACCCATTAACAAAGCCAAGAATAACCTGGAGTTTGTGACTTTTCTGCTGCAACCAGCAGACCCCCACGGTATGAGAGAGAAGAAGTGAGAAATGCTGGAGGGATTTGCTCCAGACACAAGCTGAGGGCTTTCAAAGTTCTTTCAATCGTTCTTGTAAAAGAGACAGCAGAACAATTTTGAGC
>VZTJ01000255.1:1360444-1379404 GCA_013397795.1 Orthonyx spaldingii
CCTTTCTTTGTCTGAAACAAAAAGGGTTTTTCTCAGACCATTGTCTTGACTGTTGGCTAATATTGTCATCCTCTATAAAGTTTTGTACATGGCTACTGAGCTGAAAGTGAGTACTGTTAAAATATTTTCATGCTATTTCCTCAAATTTGTAAGGCAGGCAACTTAAATCATGCTCCCACCGCACTGCGCTTACAAACCTGCAGAAACTCGAGGAACCCTGTTTACTGGTGCAAATATTAAGCCAGCAAATTAAGTGCAATATGTGCACTTACAGTTCTTATGCATTCCTTTTCAGAGCACACAGAAAATATTAGATGCCTACTAGACCAGTGAAAATGGAACATTTGATTTTTGAGCAGTTCTGATTAAATCCTGCAGCAAACAAAATTTAAAAATAAATACATCAGAACAACAAAAAATGTGGGAAAACAAAATACACTTAGTTGTTCTATCTACAACTAAAATTTAAATTTGTGTTCTTTTATTTTTTTTTTTCCTCTGTAAAAATAATCACACTTTCACTTCATTTCCAAATACACTTGAGAGCACAGCACCACATCTCATCTCCACCAGATCACCCAGCAAGGACCATAACTTCTCAAGTTGCATCTGCTTCCTTTGCAGGGTTAACCAGAAAGACTACTAACAAGATAAATCTGTTACTTTTGAGGTGGATTGAGGTAAATAGAAAATCCAAACTCATCACAAAATTAACTGGGGTGGAATGTCATCAAAACGAACCTTTTAACAGGCCTAAACTGAGATTTGAAGTTAAGAATTTGCAAATCTAAAGCCTAAACTTTAGATGGCATCTGATTTTATCCAAGGTTATATGTATCATGGCACAATGAGCTCTACCTTAAATAAGCTTAGGACTAAAATTAGGTTAAATTTATCACTGCGAAGAATGAGAGAAGGTGAAAGACTTGTCAGAAGTCCACACAGCAGTTGCAGGCACTTAGCACAGGAGCTGGAGGTCTTTGGGAGAACTGGGGATGTAGTCCCCTGCAAGCACATGAAAGTCATTTAGAGTGCCTTCAGGCGAAGTTCATAAGTACTAGTCATAATATTTTCTTCATAATATTAAAAAAATAAATGTTGACATTAATTCTATAAGTACATACCCTTTCCCAGATTATCCAGGAACATCTAAAGCAAAGATCTGCCCCAGCTGTAGGGGTCATTTGTTCTCTGCGTCCTGAAAACCTGACACATTTTGAGGAGAGAGAGGCTGGAATTCTGAGTTTATTTGTATTTATGAGAAAATTGAGATATTGGCTGTGCAAAAACTAGAGTCTGATAGCAGTAGAGATCTTCTGTGGTAAGACTTACATGTTGCTGGTGCTCAGCAAACAAGGCAATGAAACTAAGCTCCACACCCATTGCTTTACAAATGTTGCATGGAAGGATCCTTTAAACCATTGCATCTGAAAAGCTACTTTTTACTCTCACTTTAGTGTTCGTTCACTCTGTCAGAGTGGTGTCCATACAGAATGCACTTCAGTATGGGTAAAGCTGTGGCTGCTGTGGAAAATGGAAGAAAATATTGTCTTTCATTATTTTACTTCCTATGGTCCTTGGCCTTATCTATCAGGATTCTTGTAACATTTTTTCCCTCTTAATATATGAAGATTTGCCTATAAAGACAAATAAACTCAAGAATGCCAGCCTCTGTTTCCTTTGCCAGTCACTCTTTCTCACCTTTCCCTGAGTAAACTGCAGTGGAAAGCAGTCTTGCTTAGCCAGTGCTCAATGCCACAGCTGGGCTGCAGGAGGAGGCCACAGCTCCTTCCTGTCTATCAGAGATAGAAAGAAATTTCAGCTTGCCAGTACCCAGGACACATTCAGGCACAACTGATTAAAAGTGGGCTGTGCAGCCTGCTAAATATCAAAGATGAAGAGGAGTTCACAGAGAAGGGAGGGAGGGAAGGAGATGAAAATGAGAAACGAGGCAGGAAAGGTGCTGATTTTAAACTCTCTTCCTCATAAACACTATCACTTCTTGAGCCACAATATTTAACCTTTTGGCCACTTTGCATTTGCTACTTTTACTGAAGGCTGCATTTCAAACTGAGCTTTTTAGTCAGACTCTTGCTAAAGCAGCAAGTGGCAAGAGAGCTGAAAGTCACAGCCTGCTCTTCACTGGCCACAAGCTGTGGCAGGTGGCATGTGGTCACTGGCAGGAGCTCACTGCAGGGACTTGTGGCCACAGCATCCAGGTCCTCAAGGAGGGGAGAGATGGTAGGCAGGAGGACCCTGGTACTGGCACACCAGCTCTCAGTCACTCCAGCTATGAAAGAGATGGGGCAAAGGAAAGATAAATGACATTATTTCCATCTGTTGCAATACAGAAGCTTGCACCACGGTAAATTAAGCAATCCACTCGATGTAACAGGGCATGCTGATAGAAACCTAACCAACTGTTCTTACTCCAAACCTTCATCTGGTGAAGCCAGTATCAGTTTTGGGGCTTTAAGTTTCGCAGAGTATTGTGCAAAAACATGTAGCCTTTTCTGCTGTAAAAAATGGGATTTTCACAGACGCAGGGCGTACTTAAAAACTGGTTCCGCAACAGTGACAACTATCAGTGTTCAAACTTGAAAAAATCAGAACCCTTCTAATCCAAAAGGGCTACCTCTTTACCTTGATGTATCTGAAGAGTAAATTTAAGGGTACAAACTATGTAATAGGTGTAAAGGATAAGTATAAACACAGTACTATCACATTTACCAGCAGTTTTTTTAGACATGATTAAAACAGCTGGTATCTACCACACAAAAGCAGTTGTATAACAGAGGCAAAAAAACTTAATCCTGTCTGTGAGGCCTGTAAAGTTTCCACTAGGATGAAGGGTGCTATAAAAATATTTTTAAGCCTGTAACTAGCAAAAATGACTTCATTATGATCTCATGTGCTGCCAGAGCACCAATTAAATTGACTTGATAATGTTATGATTAGGCAGTACTTTTCATCAGTTACAAAGCTCTTGATTGAAGAAGAGATTTGCAACATTGAAAGAAATGACCTTGTGATGTGGATTTTTATCAATGACTTTTTACCTTGCTGGTTTCCAATTACATGACAAATAAATAATAGTACTTGCAGCTTCTATTATACTTCTGAGGATCCCAAAGTACTCTGCTGATTAATTAGCTTCACAAGAGCTGTGAGAGTTAGATACATGTTATCCCATTCTTATTAACAATTCAGAATTCAAATGTGATATCTTTGCCCCATTCAAATAAATGGCAAAAATCCTCTTGACTTTCGTAGGGGTAGGATTTCACTCAGACAATTTAAGCAGTTTGACTAAGGTCGGAAAATATGTCTGCATCAGAGCTAGGACATTTCTCCTTTCTCACTATAAACTAACTCAGGTAAAATATACCTAAGGTTTGAATTACTCTCCCTGCACTTCCATTGTTGAAAAGTCACCTTTAAAAGTCATAACACAACTCTAGGAACTGAATTCAAAAATAATTAGAGCAAATTCCTTTGTTTGGTGGAGAAAAAGAGAGCAAATGTTCCACAAAGCATTCTTTCAAGTCCTTTTCTTTCAAGTCTATAATATAGAAGTTTGAGAACACTTGTTTTTCAGTATTTATATGAACATATGCATTGAATAAATGTGTATTTGTGTTAAATATGTTCTAATATTTGTCTCAGCAGGAATTCATAGAAGAAAATCAATGCACAGGGCAGCAGTCTACTTGGAATTTCTCAGCTTGTGCTAGGGCAAATTCAAAATTAAGCAATTACATCATAATAAAGAATAATTTAGAAAAAAAGCATTTGTATTCCTTGATGCTCTAAAATGTGTACTTCATGGTTACAGTTCTTTCTCAGAGCTAATTGCTGTTTAGGATACAGTGCAGTGGGTGTTCTATACACTGCACTGCAGACTCCTTTGAAGAGTTATAGAAGAGATAGACAATTTGTTTCTCACTTTTCAATTATGGAACAGAGTCAAGACGAAAAAAAGTCTTTCTGGACTCTGTTCAAAAAATGTTGCACCTAGAGCAGTGACAGCTGCACTTTGTTGTCTGTTGTCCACCAGGCAGGCTGGTTCCCTATCAGGAGAAATGGAATCTGAGCTACCTTCCTATATTGGGAAAGAATATGTAACCAACTAATCCTTTGCTGAAAGAAAAACATTAAAAAGTTCCTCCTTTTCAGGGTTTACAGCCAAACTCAATGTCTATCCCCCAGTTTGAGCTATAAGAATTGTCATAGCAACCCTAGCTCATTGCTTCTTTCTTCTTCAAAAGGTATTCCAAGGATCTTGCAATGAATGTGAAAGACTCATCATTGATTATTAAATGCAGACAGAGTGGTGAAATGTAATTCCTGAACTGGTTCTCCTCTTGTAGTGTTGGTGGAAGCAGAAGAGACCCTGGAAAGGAAAAATGAACTAGTGCAAGAGATACATCTGTGTGGAGAATGGGAAGGTGACACTTTCAGACAGTTATAGAGACTTATGGCAGATGAGCCACTTTTGGCAAAAAAAAAACCAACCAAACAAAAAAAAACCCAAAAAAACCCCCAAAAAAAACCCCAAAAAAAAGCCAAAGCCCCCACTCCTTCCAACCCTCCCCCCAAAAAAAACACTGAAGGATGACCCTCAGTACTGACTGCACTGTAACCAGTGTCAGAAAAACCAAAGCTGAGGATTGGTAAAACAACTACAATTAAATGCAATTAATTAGATAGTGTGAATCAGAGCTGGTTAGTCTGCAGGGTACAGTAAGCATTACGTGGGCAGAGTAGCCCAACTGGGCCCTGCATGGGGATTACAAGATTTCTAATGCTATGACAATTTCACAATTAATCCATTCTTTTAAAACATCTTTACTCTTGCAATGCCTTTTTATTATAATAAATTTACATTATAAGTCTTGATTTTTTTATATAATATGAATATATTATAATAAGTTATGTTATAAAGGTACCTCTATTATAAAACCACGTAATTTCATTTGGCCAGGATGCATTAAGTGCAGTATTAGGGAGAGAGAAAGAACTTTACAATCAACATTTAATCTGGCTGTCAGCTCAATAACAGCAAAAAAATGAAGCAGGTTTTCACGGTCTCCATAAAGGCTCTAGGCAATGCGAACCTTGGGTCTTAAATTAATGCTTAGAGACAAAGCAAAGCATAAGCCATTTTACAGTTGTACACAAGTGGCTTTATTGGTTTTGACCCATAAATGCCAAATTTCACATAAACCGTGGTGTAACATAAAAGCTTCTTTCAAGTCACCTTTTGCAGTCAACTCAGAAGTCATGTACTGTTCGCCACAGGATTTCAAATCCTAGAATCATAGGATTCTATCTGCCCATGTAAAATGTCCCTCTCTCTTTTATAAGCACCCTTTAATTACTAAAAGGCTGCAATGAGGTCTCCCCAGAAGAGAGAAGATTCTCTTCTCAGTGCTAAGCAACCCCAGCTCTCGCAGCCTATCCTCACAGGAGAGATGCTTCTGACCTCTGATCATCTTTGTGGCCTCCTCTGGACCTGCTGTAAGAGGTCCATGTGTTTCTTATGTGAGGACACCAGAGCTGGATGCAGTACTCCAGGTGGGGTCTCATGAGGGCAAAGAAGAAGGAGAGAATCACCTCCTTCACCCTGCTGGCCATCCCTCTTTTGATACAGCCCAGGATACAGTTGGCTCCCTGCCCATGAGTGCACATTGCTGGTTCATGTCCAGTTCTTCATCCACCAGAACCCCCAAGGCCTTCTCTGCAGGTCTGCACTCCATAAGTTCTTCTCCCAGTCTGTACTCATGTCTGGGATTGCCCCAACCCAGATGCAGCACCTCTCACTTGGCTTTGTTGAACCTCACAATGTTCTCATGGGGCCACTTCTCAAGTTTGTCCAGGTGCCCTGGATGGCATCCCATCCTTCAGGTGTGTCAACTGCACAACTCAGATTTGTGTCATCTGCAAATTGAGTGCGGGTGCACTTGATCTCACTCTCTCTGTCACTGATGAAGATATTAAAGAGCACCAGTCCCAAGGCAGAGCCCTGAGGGACCCCACTTATCACTGGGCTACATCTGGACTAAAAGTCATTGACCACAACTCCCGTCTGTGTCCATCGGTTCAGATCTTAGGTAGAAAATCACTGCTTTTCACTATCCAAGAATTACTGTTAGGCAAAGCAAGTTCTCGGTAGTGCAGCATTCCTCAAATCCATGTGCATTGTGTGTTAGTGGGTTCTGGCATATTACCAAACTATTACAAGCAATGTAAACTGGTTATGCCAAAAATGCTACCTGTACACAAAGGTAGGCATAAAATTGTTAGCATGATTCAATTATATTCTTTTTTTATGGACACGAAAATGACAACAAAATCTTGGAAGACTCTGTGTTGACACTTCACAGTTAGGCTTTGAGTAAGTGAAGATACCTTTATGACAGATATAAAAATAAAACAAAATCCCCATAAGATTTTCAAAAGTTTTTATTTATGCTCACAGAGCCTGGAAAAATTCTGAAGGTATGCCTGTAGGAAGACATGTTACTACCTACTGTGATATTAGCAATAAGATTTATTGCCTTGTTCCAAAGACTCCCAGCAAGAAACTGTGTCCCACTGAGTTTGGCAAAAATAGATAAAAGGTTTGACCTCCAGTCTGTAACAACAGCAGTGGACACCAAACTAGATCATCTGGCTGGCAGGGTGAATTAGCTTGACCACTAAGTGGGTGTGATTAAAATCAGGGATGGACACACTTTCTAGTAGACAATAAGAGAAGAACAATATAGATCACTCCATTTCACGTGTCTTCTGGCACACCATGATTCACTTTTGGAAGAATATCTTGCAAGGCTCGACAAATAAATCATAAGATCTAGTTGTCTGCTAAGGCTGCAACTGATGAAGGAAAAAAGATTGTGCATGATTCTATTAAGACCAAAAATGGCTACTTGATTTATTTTTTTTTCCCACAGAAAACTTCTGTGCTGCAAAACACAGAAGATACTAAAAAAGAAGCAAGTAATTCACATGTGGCATATATATATATGTGTATCAAGCTCTTTTTTTTTCCAGGATATTTCTATCTCTTTTCCCCTCACCTGTACTCTTCTCCTTTATTGAATGCAAACTCCAAGAAGCTTAAATCAAATATAGAAAGTCACTAAGTTCAAGCAGATTTGAAATTAGGTGAAGAAAGTTCACTCAAACTTACAGCCTGTACTTTTGGCTTCAGCAATTCTGAAAACAAAGATAATCTATATCCATAGGAGAAGAACCTGAAGCAACCATTGAAGTGTAGATAGTCTTTTCAAATGGAACTGATTTTAATAAACTTCTCTTAAAATGTCCTTTGACTGCCTATTGGTTGATAGGTGGAATGGGGCAATACAAACCTTAGAAATTATTATCTCAAATATTTTTATATTGGTATTCTTGCAATCATCATTTCATTAATATTCAAGATTTGCCATCAAGATTATGATTTATGAAAATGCTAGGCTCTGGTAGTTCATAAGAAATACTCTTTCTGTACTATTTATTTTCTGTTCATTCTTACAGACCACCACTTTTAACCATCTACATCCCAGCTCAGATGCTGTTTCTCTTTCTTTCCAGCAAAGGATTACATTTTTATTTGGCCAAAATACTCTGATAATCTGGTTTTTACTTCTAATATGCATTTGTAGCATTGTCTGCATTTTAAAGCTTCCAAAAATAGGCTAAATGTGATTTAAGTAAGGATCATATGATGGGTAGCATTCATTCAAACAAATATATGCAACTAGTGTTGTTATGCTTGCCACTAACACAGCACTGCAAAGGACAATAAAATAAACTGAAGCAATCAAGAACTTAATACTGAAGTAAATATACACAAATTGTAAACCTTGGCAGTTCATACAAAACCTAAGAAAATGCTAACAATTAAGATATATAAGGTGAGGCTTCATAATCCATTCAAATACTGAAAAATATTTTGCCCAATTCATATTCTGATACTGAGTAATTTGAAGCTAAATCATTTTACATTACAAAGAACATTTAGGAAACCCTCTTAATTTAAAGATCCTCTCCCTAGAAAAGATCCACTCCCTAGTCAGTGACCCTTAGCTATGTTGTTATTTCCAGCATATATGTGAATATGCATGCTGAAATTTCACCATCATTAGTGAAGAAGTGCTTCCTAAGGTGTGAAAAACTTTATTTTCCCAATTATTACATGAACAGAAGACAAACAAAAGTGTGGGGAAAAAAGACACGAAAAAGTGTATGGATTGAAATAGTATGCAAAGGGAATGCATGAATGAAGGATGTGAGGAGGTGAAGAAAAGGGAAAAGAATACGTGTACAAGGTGGTATTAAGAGTCAAAAAAACTGCATGAAATGAGGGACTAGAAAGAAGAAAGTCAAATCAAGAAATGTTGGGAAACTATGCTGGTGGGAAATTATGCTGGTGAAAAAACCATTTGGGGGTTATAGGAGAAGAAAAGCCCTTTGACCTCACACATCAGTCCTAAGTCTAACCTGCTCTTAAGCACAGAAGAAAAATAAAAGCTGAATAAACCAATGACATTGATAAAATCTGTAGATAGTTTTCTATGACTATAAGATGGATTTTTGGACAAAATAGATTTTATAAGTGAATACATACCTATGTGTGAGCACCAACTTACCAAACTGTTAGCTCTGGGATTTCAGGTGCAAAAATCAGCTATTGAGAGTAAAGGAACTGAAATCTTATTTAGCCTCACAATCCTCTGTTGCTAAATAGCCAGAACTTAAGTAGTTCACACTGCAATTTTTGCACCCCAAACCAAGCATGTACCAGCACTATTATATAAAATCAATATAGAAATGTCATCTGCAAAATCCCTGCCCACCCTGCCTATCCCTATGCCAGGTCATGTGCATGATAACAAAACAAACTGCAGCTGATTCACACTACTCCTGCAAGGGCGAGTATTTTTGCATCCAAACCTTTACCCTTGCCCTTTTTGTTGTTGTTGTTGTTGTTGTTAGTGCAAGCAGCAGAGAGAATTCCTTCTGCTTTATCAAATGGTTCATTAACAACCAGTGCTGATGAGTTTCTAATGACATTACCCCAGTTGTCTGCAGCTTCCCTTCATTTCAGGCCTGGAGGCAAGAACAGTCACAGAAGTCTTAGGAGTTTCATCACCGTCACCACCAGCAGAGACACACTGGCTGTAGTGGCCAGAATCATCAGGCTGTGCTATACTAGCAGGAGAAGGCACAAAGGGAGAAATTCTGATGGTCAAAAGTTCTACAAAAGACAACTCCTGACATTCCTGAATTCTTGAGCATGTTGCTGTTAGATTTTACTCAGCATAAATAAAAGAAATAAATGTTCACCCATAATCATAGCACGTTTCTAACAATCATTCTTTCCAGCATGAAATGAAAGTTAAATATTAGATATTAAAAGCTACAAAATATTTATTTGAGCTTTAATGATTTTTTCTCTTTATGTTTTTTTTTTCTCCCTAAGAATTTATTACAGTAGCTATGCTATTTAGAGACAAAGAAACATTTTTTTCATCAAAAGTACTGCAAAGATCCGTGAGAACATGGAAGAAAATAATCTCACAGGTACTAACCTCTTACTAATCCACTACTTCATAGTCTTATGCAGTCTGCAGAGTATTAGAGACCCTTGTAAAAACATAAGTGACAGCTTCAGAATTTTTTTATAGTTTTGTAAAAAAAATCTGCACTGGATAAAGCTAAATCAAAGCTGATGTTTTTAGCAAACAACACTCATAATAAAGATGTTAATGAGTTTATCCCTTTCCATATGTTCTTGCCCATTTGTTTTTGGTTTGCTTCGAATTTAAATTTTGATGTTTTTATTGAAGTATCATGAAAATACATACATAAGAGTTTACAGGGAAAACATCATAATACAACATGTATCAACCTTAGCACAAGCACTGGAAGAAACATAATTATTTTTGAAAGGCATGCAGATTGCAGAGGAATGTAATGGAAGGAAGAGATGTGACTGTACTGGAGGAAATGGTGTGGAAAAAGGGGTGTTCCAATTATGGCCACTACCTGGCAAAACCTATCCCTGTTTTCAGGCCAAAGAACCTCCACTAAAATGATTCAGTCCTGTCTTTAAAGTATTGTCCTGATTTTTTTCCCCTAGGATGCCCTATGGGGGCTCACAGGAGCCCCATCCCAAAGGTGCTCACCCACCAAGAGTTTTGGAGAGAATGCTCACATCCTGGAGGACATTCTGATGCTGCACGCTGCTGGCACATGTAAAGAACAGGTTGTGCTCTGCTTTGCGTTACTCAGAAATTTCATCTTCAAGCTTGAACATCGGATGTTTCTATTCTCTCCAGCTGACAACTCCAAATAGAAGAGTCTCAAGTAATACAACAGAGTGATAAGCAACCCTTGAATACCTGTGCAAAGTCCATACCTGGCAGGAAAAGGTGCAGTCTTCAGCACTTTCTACAGCAGCAGGAAGTTTCCTTTCCACTTACTTATCTAGGATTAGGAAACTCAGTTCAGCACTTTGACAGTCACAGGCAAATATCCTCTTTAGAGATGCTATAACCATTCCTTTAGTTCCTGGAAATGTTTTACTTCCATCACTTCCATCATGCCCAGGAGGAGTCTAAGAGACCTTTTCCATCCAGTAAATGTAAATTTCCATCCAGGGGCATGTTGTTGATGCCATTGTCTCTTCCTGACAAGAAGGAAAGAGGGTTGAGTGCGTCTGTACACTGATATTATAACTACTAATAAAGTCACTGTATGTGCCAGCACATATACCAAAGGCAAGAGGGGACAAAGCTGGGTTTCAAGTGTCAGAGTTCTTTGCAGAGAGTAACAGATGGCTGTACTCCTGGAAAAGGACAGACCTGCAGTACTGCAGCTCAAGGGCTGGTACTGAGGCTACCCCTTGTGTAAATACTAGACTACAATTTGAACAATTATCAGAAATGCTGGACAATCCTAAAAATCTTAGGTTGTTTACTGATTTCCTTCTGAGCAAGACTTTCATCTGGGTGGTATAAAGGACTATGTGATATTCTTTAAATACAAAGGCTCCATTTACATGTATTTTATTGGTTTTTTCTTTCTTTAACTGGCTATTAAATACTTTATTTTTAATTATTATTTTAAACTTTTATTTTCTAATAAAATTATTATCTTACAGTAAAAAGAAACAGCAGTTGAGGTTTCAGACCCGACCACTTGACACTGAGATGGCAAATTCTGAAAATCTGAGTATCATATGTCAAATTTTTACCTGCGGCAACTCATTTTAAATGTGAAGCAGGTAAAAACTTTTTGCATATTAAAACTTGCTGCAAACCAACTGGGTAAGGAAACCCACCTTTATGTATGGAGATTCAAATAATTTCATGAATGCCATGATAAATTGCAGCCATTAAATGATAAATAATCTGAAAAAAACCCCAAACAACAAACCTAAATCCAGGTACTCAAATATAACTAAACTATTAATTTAGAAATATAAATTTCTTTTTCATTAAGGAATAATTTGGAATTATGATTGGTAATTGTTTCAAGATCCAAACTTCCCTTCTTGCATGAATGTGTGGGGACAGAGGAACTTCCGAGGTTAGGAATTAGCCACTGTAAATATTAAGTACAATACCTCAGAAGAAATTGTTCTATATTTATTACTAGTCACTACAACATTATATTCCTCATTAGAATTGAGCTGTATAATTAACTTTTTCATTCTTAATACTGTCGTAAAAAGAGGCTTGACAGGATAGAGCATATTATGTATTTTACAAATAATTCATTCAGTAATTGGATTGTTCTGAAAATCCTTTCCCTCTAGTTTAAAATTGGTATTTATAATCACAACTCTCGGTAAATACAAAAATGCAGAAGTCTAAGCCTAGGCAGAGCGTTTTTAGTTCTGTTCCTCTTTTTTTCCTTCATTCTTCTGCACCTAAGTGTACTTTCCTTGAAACAGAAAGAGGGATGCAGGCTAAATGCTGAACCCAATCTTGCAAATATTTCCTGGGTTTATTCCCTCACATTTTCTTTTTCAGAATCCTAATGTAACACTTCCCCACACTATCCCATGTTAAAGCCCCAGCTCCTGAACTGTTGTATTTAGACAGCTGTTAAGTAGCTCCTTGCATAAGAAATCCTCCTCCTCACAGAATTCTTAGCCCTCTTTCCCTAATGTTAGCTGAGCAAAACGGTGTTTCTTTATACACATGGTGCAACTGCCAAGAAATCAGTTCTGTGTGTTTTCCTCCCTTTAACACTTTCAGAGGACTGTGATCAGTTTTCTTTTGCACATCCTTTCCTAGCTTTAAAAAAGTGCTTGAGCCCTTCCCCTCTCCTCTGGAAAAAAAAAAAAAGGGAAAAAAAAAAGCAAAACAAACCACGTAGAATTCCTCTGTTACTATTAACACCTAAAAATACGATCATGAAACAAAAGCTTTGCTCCTCTGTCCAATTTGATGTCTTTTTCATGCTGCCTCAGTGATGGCCAAATAATTGGTTGTTCACTTGTGTCCTTGTCTCCCCCGACAGTTCCACAGATGCCCTGAACAATGCTCCAAAGACTGCTTTCAGTAGGGGCAAATCCTCATTAATCATTCCTGGCTGACAGCACAAGGGAACACCTGCATCTGGCGCAGGGACCAGGCAGTGGCTTCTGGGAGCGCGCATTAAAAAGACCAACCAATTCAAGTTGTGGGAGTAGGCTCCTAATAGCCATGTGAAAAATCCGTCTCTCACTGGATTTTCCTTTCATTAAATAGCTAAAATTAGACCTGTGGCTCCTGTTGAGATTAAAACATCCATGTATTCTAAGCAAATCAGGAAATGAACAGTACTGTATGTTATGATAAATGGCTGCTAAATTCTTTATGTCTAGATCAAGCAATGTTAGCATTAAATACTGATGAACTGTCACATAATTTTCATTTAGAAATGACTGCACTTTGAGCTTCATGTCCTGTGGTGCTCATAAATATTTTCTCCTGCTATATTTCAGAAATAGACTACACTGACTACACAGATATTTTTAGCATGTAGTCCTAAGACCATACTGTATACAGACTGTTCTCTGTGTAAACACGCCAACCTTCACGTGCAAAGTGTTATCAGAAAATGTTCATAGTGCAAAAAGTTACTGTAGCCACCCCAGTGCCACAAAGCCATGTTCCAGCTTTCTATTATAACACTTTCTTAACAGAATAGTTGTCAGGTAGGGTTATTAAATTGTTTATATTGTATTTAGAGTACAGGGCAGGATTTTCCTCCTGAGGCAAATGGGAAAGGAGTGAGAAAAGAAAAAATAAGTTGCTTTTTGTTTGTTTGTTTAGTTTTCATAAAAATGAGTCAGGTGTTTTATCTAAACATGTAGGGCCATTAAAACCTCCGGTAGGATTCCAACCGATTTCAATGGGCTTTGGGTCAGGCCCTTAGGCCCCACATCTGCTCAGTGATTAAATAAGCACATCTCTTCTCACATATAAACTGGAAAGAACCACCATGGGCTAGGGATTACAGACAACTAACAATGTAATTTTTTGCACATATGACTGAGCACAGCCTGGCTTTGAGTCTGTCCACAAAATGTGTTCACATCTCAAACAAGGAGCACTCAGCTGATACAAAAAGTGTCTTTTAAAAAGCAGTCAATTATCACCTATACACCATGGTGAAGATTTTAGCGAAGGTCAGAAGGGTCAGATGGGGGAGCAAAGGGAAATAGTGAGGTAGGAAAAAAAAACCCTGCAGAACTCTGAGCATTAAAATGCCACTAGTGCTGAGATATGTACAATGTAAAAGAGCATAAAACACATTTGGGCTATGAATTGAATATGCAATTTGAGAAATACTTTCCTGCCGCCTGATACTGAGGGAATTGATTTGGGGGGGAAAAAAACTGAAACAGAATTTTAGAGTGTCTTTTTTTTTTCTTTAACCAGAAGGAAAAGTGTGCATATTTGCTTGCAAAGTAAAAGCACATTCTGTACAAGCAAGAATAAAGTTTGCATGCAGTAGATTAAAAAAAAAAAAATAAATAGGCACTGATGGCCAAGAGAAAAACAATGAACTGCCACATTTTGGAAAGCAAGGATTAAGCACTGATGCATATGTAGGTTACACACATTTTCATAATTTCTCTTCATATGTTTAATTCTATCTTTTTAAAATTATTGAACAAAACTTTTTTTTTTTTTTTTGCAGTTCATTGTCTGTTAGAAATAGTGGCATTTGATAGAGAAATACTTTCTTCCTACAGAATGCAGTACCATCATCTGCACAGTATGAGAAATGATGCCATCTAAATGCTTTAGGTTAAGGAGATAAATAAGAGCAGCTAGCACAATACAGACACATATCTGGCCAATTCTCTGAAAGCTACCAACACATGAAATCACTCTTTGCACTACTGCTTTCTGCTGTGCTTTCAAAGCAGCAACAAAACATCTGTTCTTACAAATTTCATGCAGGTGTGGTAGAAATTTGGGTTATAAAAGATTATTTTAGTTTAGGAATAATATTTTCATAAGATCTTTAAAAATCTTAGATCTTTACAGTTCCTGTCAGGACCTTATGCAAATATGTACAGAAGCCAGGTAAATAAGAGACTGTAGATGTGATGTAATTATGTTCCCATCTGTTTGTAGAGTGGTAAATATGCTGACACATATAGTGGGCATTGGTATATCTCCTCAGTAATAAACCTCAGTTATGGATAAGAACTACTGAATGTAGGAAATCCCCTTCCCATTTTTATAAACTGAGATACTTAGCAACTTGTCACACATGCAGGAGGCTGGAATGCAAATTCTAACTGCCCTCAGGCAAGTTTCATTAGGCTTTCCAAAAATCTCTTAAAACTTGCTGTGTAAATAATTTCACATATAACTTGACTATATCTCCTGTTCAAAAGCAACACCTTTCATGTACACTTCAAATGTATGGGGTGGAGAGTTCTTCAAAGACACATTGTTGAGGCAAAAAACATGTAAAACATTATCTTGGTTGTTACTAGAAGCTCTGATTTTTGTATCATATTAAAGTTTAAAAACAACTTTGAAAATCTGTTACTTTTATCACAAGTATCATTCACTTCTCTCAGGCTGGACAGTGAGAAGAGACTAGCAAGAGTCACACCTGCTCCCGCTCTCACCAATTTAAAACTAAGAGGGATCAGTCAAAGTTTTGCAAAAAGTTAAAGTTTAAACCCAAATAATAAAAAAATAATAATAATAAAAAAATAACACTTCATCTTACTTGCATTTAAATTCAAAAATAAATTTCTTTAGACTGCTCCAATTTATAATAATTTTGAAAATCTCATTTTATCTTGCCTTACTCAGCCCCTCTCCCACTTCTTTTAAATTTGTAATTAGTTGGTTCTCAGAGGTGAACTAAAATTTTCCGTATAAAATTTTTCACGTCAACTGTTATACCAGTGCCAATGCTGGGCAAAAAGTAGATTCATTCCCATGAGGACTTAGAACAGAAAACTGAAAGCCAAAACAGAATCCTTAATAATGTCCTGTCTTCCACCCAGCCTTCCTCTGTCAGCACCTCTTAAACCTTCTAAACTGTGTGCATAGATCATACATTGCAAGGGATAAAGTATCAGGAAAATCACATAATATCCATACTAGAAACGGGGTTTTCGACATCAACAGTTTTTTAGCAGTTGTCTTTATCTTATCAATTACAGGTAGAGGATAGTATATATAACAGACTAAATTTGTAACCACCCTTCCAAGTAAAGGTGGCTTCCAAAGACTGTCTTGCCTTTTTACTTCATTCTTATTCCCTAGTCTCGGTAACAGTCATCTGGAGGCCAATTTATGTGGGCTGGGTGTGAAAGAAATGAGGGGCTGCTTGGCTTAAATAATATTAGAGCAATTAGTGTGTCAGAGGAGTTGTTCTTGCTTTTTCCCCCTATAGTCCTTTCCTATAATCCCTAAAGTATAAGGAATAATTAACTGAAATCCAATTAATGTTGATTTAGAACACCTGTTTCCAAAATCCTTTGAATAACTTTTTCTTTCTTTTTTTTTTTTTTTCTTCCTCTTCACTCTTTGTTTTAAGATGAAATACATATCCCTAGTCAATTGCTCTTAGGAGCCCGGAGATTTGCATTTCCTAGACATGAAGAGAACCTGTTGTAAGAGAGCTGTGAAGATTTAAAAGACCAAGAGAGGCTGGTATGTGTATTCCAGCAGCAGTAACTTTACCTCTTCCTTTTCCAAACTTCATTCCTTCAAAAAACCAAGTTTACCAAAGTCTTCCCCCACAGTTCCAATTTTGTTTTGCTTTAGAACTTTGCCACAATGATGGAGCAATGCAATGATTTCTGGCTGAACACTTTTGCCACAGCCACCCTGTCAGGATAGATGCTAAAGAAGCACATCCTGTATGATGAAACATCCACCACCCATGGAAAAGGATTTTCCTGTTCTGTTCCCTGCAGGTCTGAGCACCTTTCCTCCCCATTAGCTAGCTGTCCCGACCTACTGTTCTGCAAGTATGCTGGAGCACATGGTGTCCTTTCTTTCCTTTCCTTTCAGCTATTCCTATGCAAAATACGACAGGACCTGGACTGAAGAACAACTGATTTCTAAAGCACATAGCTGCTCACCAGCACCATGGAGAGGTTTAACAGGATTTGTGTTTATATATTGATTGGGCACCTCTAAAAATCCCCACCCTGACAGTTTAGACACAGTGAAGACAATGATTTAGCGAGACACATTACCACAGACCTGTTTTGAGACTAGACATAGTAATTAAGTCTAAGCTGTGATTGTAAAAGTATGACCTATTAAACACATTTTGAAATCAAAATATTTTTACAGTTTAGGCATGGTGCCATAGTCCTCTGATGTTCAACTGAATGAAAGAACCCTTTCCACTCAGTATTCAGAAATGTTTTTGCAATATAGCTGTCTCTTAAATGATCCTCTTTTGCAGAGAGCAGAGGAACATAAGTGAGGACCTCTTACCCCTCTTCTTCCTTAAAAACATTAGATTTCTTAGCTGAAAAATTAGACATCAGCAAATATTACTCAATCTTAATTTCTTATGTACTAAGCAATTTCTTATGAATCATGTAATGCATTCACGGGATCAACTTGTGTGGATACTGATTAACTATATCAGAGGGGCTGTCTCATTATGTATCTTGAGCCTTTTTCATTAGAGAAAATCTGCAAACAGACCTTGAGTGTTTAGATTATTTTGCACCATGCTGTATGTCTAGCCACAGATACAGAAGATGTCTACTATTTTTAACAGGACTATAGAAAACATGAAAGAGTACTTCCTTAAATATTGACAGTTGAAGGAAAAAGAAAAGATTTTTAATACAGAATCTGAAAGGAGTGGCAGGAAGAAACCTTTTGCCCCTTAAGAGAGCAGCTGCATATTAAACATCTATATTTTTGAAGCACCTTTTAAAAATTACCCTTAGCATTAGCATTACAGTGTTTTATGAGAAGTCCATGAAATTCAGAAATAGTTATAAAAGAAGGAAAGAATTAACAAGAAATAAATATCATTGTGAATAACTAAGTTAAAAATCAGTCTTGAATTATGCAAGATGTTATAGAGAGCAGCCAGAGGTGGGTGGGGGGAGAGTTATGTATTTCAAAAATTATCAACTCATTTCATGAAAAACACTTGTGTCTTTACAAAGCTTTTTAGCATCCCCGATGGTACCTTAAGGTTATTACGAACTGAATTAAAATATTGCATGCAGTGGATAAAGGCTTTCTACAGTACATATTTACTACTATGATCTCTCTTACCCTTCTTTCTTTTGCTGTCTCTTTTGCACTACATGATAGGTACACAGTTTTTAGGGTGCTCTGCCTTACTGATATTAAAAATATATAGGCTGCCGTCAATACTGGAGGGAGATCCTGGAGAGATTTATGAAAACACCTTCCACACCTTTATCTCCACACATGAGCAGGACTAGTGCAAGGCTCCATGCATACAAAACACAGACTTCACAGACCACAAAAAGGCCACCACGTCCATCTGTGACCTGCACACACATGAATGACAGATCCAGGCTGAACATGTTGAAAAGAGTCTACACACTGATGTGCATCTGCTTGAAAGCTACCACACCAAGGCACATTTCTAGGGGTAGGACAAGAGGCACATCATAGATCTTTACAAGAATATGTATTGATGACAGACTTCAACTTGAACAACTAAGAAGCATCCTCTTATAAGAGAACCGCACGTGCTGATACTCCATAGAATGAAACAAGGAAGGGAATAGCCTGATGCTAAAAATATTTGAAAAAAACCCCCAAAGAATAAGGGGTCTGCTATCTAACAAAATTAAAGCATTACTCAAATAAACAATGGGGGATGTTTGAGAATTAAAATGTATACAGCCAAGATGTAGGTGCAGAATCTTTGATAAAAAAATCTTTAAACTGGTTTTTGTTCCCTGTTTCCCACAGGATTTGAGCTCTTCCAAGTGAAAAGAAGGAAACGATCTGCCTGGGTATGCTGGTTTGATTCCTGAGTTAAGTGTACTCTGACTTTGAAAAAAAATTATTATGGGAGAAGGACATTTTATTTTTCTTTTGTTAGACATGGAAGAATTTGAAACACACACCTCTGTCTCATATAAACAAGCCTGAATATACAAGACTCTGAAGGAAAACCTTTTTGTTCTACAAGTCCTAACTAAACTCCCATTTCCATGGCACTGTGGTACAATGGGTTAAAACCTTTCACCTTTGGAGATGCCTGTAGATACATATGGGAATCCTTAAAAGTGAGGGAAAAGGTCATTTCCAGCTGCAACTTATCACATGCATGGGACATAGGAAGAGAGGCAGGCAAATAGGGGACTTCATCTTATCTCTGCACAGTTACCTTTACAGTTCTGCTCTTAGAGACTTTGCATATCTACTGCCTTTTCAGAAAGGCTTTAATGCTCCAGAG
>VZTJ01000255.1:1381587-1443083 GCA_013397795.1 Orthonyx spaldingii
AAAAAGAAAAGAAAAAAACCCAACAAAAAACCAACATGGTTTGGTTTCAGCTCCAAGTGTCCTGAAATCATTGTTGGAGTGCAGAGACAGATGGAATACTTGGCCATGACTGTATGAAATCAAGTGGGTAACAATGAATTCGGAGCAATTACCAGGTTCAGTCCCTCAGGACCGTTTCTCTGAACTATTTGCCACTAGGCAGTTGCTTGTCCCAAGTTTACAGAGCTGAGGATTTGCAACAAAAGATACAGTGTGCATTTATGGAGCTGGACAAGGAAAGGTGGGTTATGCATCTCTTCTATGGGGTTTCACAGTAACAAAAGAATAAAACACTACTTTAAAAATAATTCATAATTTCACAGTTATGTATTGTCTTTCTGTGCAGTCTTAGTTTCCACTGCATCTGTAACACCATCTCAAGCGTACTTTGAACTTAGCCCTTTTGGATTAAAATGTTATAGAGGATTACTAGAGAGGCATGGATGAGGGGGACTGATTTCTTTGGGGTTTTTATTTTCAGTCCTCTTTTGCCTCTTTTTCAGTCCTCTTACTGGTTACACTTCACTGACCTGGGAGTATCTTGTTTTCTTCTGTGTAATTTATTAATATTTTGCCATATTCTATATATTAAATGTTTTAAATCTATATCATAAATAATAGCTGTCATGTTCTATTTCTTCCAAGGGAACATTTAAGAGAACTTCAGAATTGTAGAAGTTTAGCAATACTCTCAAGTGACAGCAGGATGATTCTGATACAATCTGAATGACACAGAACTTTAGGTCCTTTTACCAGAAACATAGTAACCCAAAGACCACAACTATATTGCTGTGCTTAACAAGTCCAGTCATTGCCTACTAGAATTTATGGAAACTAAATTATTTTCTTCCCCTTGTAAAATTTCTTCCATTTCGTATCAGGAATGTCTGACCAGTCTTTACTGTCCCTCAAAGTATAAACTGGTAGACATCATCATGGATCACTGTCCATTCTCAGCTTCTTCCAGACACAGGATATTTCTCACTACACTTCAGGATTTTTTCCTGCCTGTTGATCCTACCACAGTACTCAGGAAATACTTTGAATTGGGCAGAATTGCCTATTCCTCAGTTTGGAGCTGCAAGTGAGACTGGATTTTGAATGCTAGCATGCTTCCAAGTGTGTTTTTGCAAAAGGAGTGAATTTGATACATAAATTTCCATACTGAAAATTTTAAAACACACACTCACCCACCCATCACACATATCCTTCACCAACCAGGAGCTGGATGGATGAGAGAAACAGGAATGGAGGAGAGAAATTTTTGAGACAAAAAGGTTGATTCATTGCCTGGATTCTTGCATAGCATGTGGTCCTAGTAGTGAGGAGCAAATATCCACTGCACCTCCCCGCCCCCAGTCTTTCTCTCACCTTGGAAAAGATTTTGAACAATTTCTGCACAATCTATTTTACTTCTTCAAGTGAGCACTTACTGCTGCTAACATCTTTTTTAAGAATTCTGCTCAAGAATAACCTTGTGAAGAGACTGCTAAAGTTCTGGGCTTAACATCAGCCAACATCTCGGCATGGAAAAGTCTATTACAGGAAAATTTTGCTATATTAAAATGCTTAGGTACAACATTTTTATGAGTTTTACCTAAATACCAGGGTATATGGTAAAATATTTTTTTCCAATTTGACAAAATATTTGCTTCCCAATTTGGAATTTGATGTGTGATTTTCTGGAAAACTTCATGTTAAAGAGACTCTAAGAGCAGGTCCGCTGAAATATTCTCTAGAATAAAATGTGTTAACAATGATAAAATGAGGTGATTTTGTATCCCATATTCAGAATAATTTGTAAGGAACTTCATTTAAATGCAGAGATTAAACAGAGATTTAATCAGAGATTATTTTCTCCTTTAAAGTAGAAACAGTTTCCTCAGTCTTAAAGTGATCTGAAGAATCTAAAATTGTTTAAAAAGTGAAACATAGTGGAAACTGTGTTAAATTTTTATTGTTTGCTATATCTCTACTAAATGTGATTATAACAACATTTAAATTATTTCTATATATTATGTTTTTATGAAGAACACAAATAAATACACACTTTCCTAAAAATAATATTTTGATAATATGGGGGGAGAAGCAATAGTACAATATTTCTTGGCAAGAGGACATATCTCTTGGCAATATCATTTTCCAAAAATAAAAAGTGAAAAACACAATTTTTAAAATTTTATATATTGGAAGCTTCTCTTAACAAAACAAAAAGCCAATCAAAAACCCCAAAAAAGAAACAAAAGGAAATCAATAATGATTGAAATGCCATGTTTGGGACATTCCAGGTGTGACTCAGCTGAAGTCAGTTGATCTGCAGTTGAGAGTTACCAGTCTTCGCAGTGACTGTGTGATATGAATGATTAAATAAAAATGAAGATCTGAACTTATGTGCTAAGAATTACACCAACAAACTTACGCCTGTGAATTGTATTTAGTGTAAGATGTTTGTTAGAGTTCCCATACAGTCAACAGCAATTCCCCAAAGCAATATTATCCAGGCTTAAGTTAATGAGTTGAATGACCGTCTCTCAACAATTATTTTACCTTAAACTGCAAAAATGTTAGGGCCTAAACCTACACAAACCTTCCAACCATTTACAGAAAAGAGCCTTGTATCATCTAATGCTAATATTAAAAATCAAAACTACCCACATTCCTGATGATTGACCACTGGTAGACGGCTTACATGTGTATTATGAAAGCAAAATGCCACAGGACATTCCAGGAGACTACAAACAGCATCTGGAACTGATAAATCTGGAACTGAGTTTGTGCTGGAAATCACTCTTTGGAAGGCCACTGAGAAACCTCATACGACCAAGTTTATACAAAACTCACTATAGCAGGCTGCTGTCTTGATTGAGCCTTAACCATCATTCCTTAAAGACCAAAATCATGTGCCACATACATATATTTTCTCTCCCCTGCCTGAAAGGTATCTTGATTGACTAGACTTCTAAATTTGACACTGCAGTGAAGTCTATGTAGTTGAGATCCCCACTTCCTAATAACTCAGTATAATTAAACAGTAAAATATCCATCCAAGAGGCCTGAAAGTACCTGAGTCACAGCTGGGATTGTTTCCCCCTCCTCCTCCTCCCTCATGTTTAAGGAAACCTCTATATTACACAAGGATCAGAAGAAATTTTGAAAATGGAATATAGAATAAAAACCACCCAGCTACCAAGGGTAGCTAATGCAGTCTTAAATCGACAGCTATCTTTGTTAACATACTGATTTTTCAGGAGAAAAAAGAAAAGAATAGTTCTCTCTTATCCAGACAAGAGAAGGAACTGGCAGAGTGCCACAGCAAATTACTGGTGAAGTTGAAGAAGATGGGAATTAGAAGGAAAGCTGTACTTTCTTTTGAAGGGAAGGGAACTAATTATATAAGACAGATACAGGTTATAGTTACAGATTTATCCCTTGTCTGGGACTGCTAAAATTTTTCATGGCTCATTCTTGAGGCCCACCTTGTTTAATCAGAAAAGAAATCAGAACTGCCTGATTAAATATGCAGATGACAATGCTGAAGGTATTTTTCAATACAAAGAATTATAATATCATTCAAGAAAAAAGAAGATCTCTAGGCCTGGAATAATGGAAATGAGTGACATTTAACTGTACAGAGTGCAAGGTCAATCACTAACAGCATAGTAAAAAATTTTGCATTAAATTTGGATCTAATCAGATGGAAACAGCGTAGAAAAAAATAAATTTTCATCTTTTAAACAATTAATTTATTAATGAGGAGCATTACAACATGGCTAGGAAAGGAAAAAAAACCAAAAAACCAAAAACAAACAAACAAAAAACCCCAGAAAACCAAAATAAACCCCAAAAAACCAAACAAAATAACTCCAAAAAACAACAAACCAAACACTACTCTGATATTCAAAAGGCACTGGTGTGTTAACTGGACAGGGTTCTCAAGCAGAGCATTTGTTTCTTGGTATGTTTATTAAAGCAAGAGGGAACTACTAACAGCGTTGTTGAGAAGAGTTACTAGCTTGAGCAGAATAGTATGGACCTTTTAAGAGAAAACTGCAAGGCTGACTTTTTTTTAAGTAGCACAGTGGGGTCTGAAGGGCAATAATTAGTCTTATTTAGGAAGGAATTCACCCTAAATAAGCAGCACCTAAGGTGAAGGTACAAGAGCAAAGGAAAATACTCTGGCCATGAGTAAGGTCAAGTTGGAAGCTGGGGAAAAATATCTCATGTAGAATGAAGTTCTGTCAGCAATTTCTCAATAAGACCAGTCTTTCTAAAGTCCCAGAAGGGATTCAATATCCCCATTGTTCCTAAGAGCAGAAGTATGGATTATGATTCCAGAAGTCCCTTTGGTTAGAACAAGCCTTCTGAAAGCAGAGTAAGCCTAAGATCTAATAGCTTACTGTTTGTGCATATAATGTTTAGATAACTTATTTAACAGTGAGAGGTACTTTGAGACATATGTAGTCTTTATGCATGTGGCTGAAAGTATATACACCTAATTCTTAAGTTCCAGCATTACCACATAAGTTAATTTCCACTCCTCTGGAAATTCCTGCTTTCCCCTCCGGCATATAGTACATAAGAAATAAAGGAGTGGGATGTCTCTGTTTCTTTCAGTTAAAATAATAGCAAGATTCAAATGAAGTGGGCAAGGGGAGTAGGATTTGCTGTATCTTGGGGCAGTATATCCCAAAGAATATCCAATTGTTGTGAAGCACAATTGATTACATATAAGAACATTAAGGACAACCAAATGAGAACTTGCCTCAAGAAAACTGTTCAGATAATATTTGTGAGCTTGACCAAACCACAGAAGGTGTTTTTATCTTGGCTCTGACAGCCGCAGGCCCTAATACAAGAATTTGTCTCATAAAACTCTTCTAGAGCAAAGATCCAGACATAGGTTGGCTTTGGAAGGTCACATTTCTCAAGGTATTCTGCATCCTTTTATTCCCCCCCCTCACCCCCCGTTCCCCCGGTTTGCAAAAACAACACTGAATGACCTAATATTGCAGAAAATAATTTCAAGGATGTAATCCTGAATTTCCCATGCATGATCTAATTGGCTGAAATGGTTTAAGCCATCCATTGGAGTGGATCTTCTAGCAGATAGAATATTGATAAGCTAATTTGGTGCCTGGTAAACCATTTCTGCAGACTCACTGTCTCATGATGCAAGATGGGCAAAAAGTAAATTAAGACTTTCAGATTTCATAAGGCCCAGAGGTACTTCTGTTCTTTTCCTTTTGCCTTGTTTGTAGCTTTCATAAAGCCTTTTTCCTCCCAAAACATGGAGAGGTCTCTCTGACTCTCAAAATCAAGAGGGAAGCTACCACCTGCTGCAGCAGATACTTATGACAGAGTATTACATTCCCCTCTTAAGATGGTAAGAAGTCAGCAATTACGAAGCCTCAGGGCACAGAGTATCCAGAATCCTGACAATATCTCATTTGCTTTGCTAAATAACTCCCACATTTGGACAGAGAGGACTGAGTCAGTAAAGACAGAGTCACAGCTTTTGGCACACCTTCAGAGGTACTGATTAGAGCTGCACCATTTTATTTGCATGACTGTACTTTCTGTCTGGGCATTTAAAAGTCAGAGCAGGAATAGAACCTGACAAGTCAAAAAGAACCCCGAAGTCTTGCTTCAAAATTTGGAGAGAGTTGTTGAGTTTTATGCTGCAAAGAAAGAGCAACTGAAGATGTCAAATGATGTGTCTTTAGGAGACTGGCTGCTTTGTGACCTGGACGTATACGGATAAGCATCCTGCCTGAAGTGCTAGATCAAAATCTGAAGGAGGAAGAACAGCAGTCTGTGCTACTCATCTTGCTACCAATCAAAGGAAAATTGCAATTTGTATGAGCTCTGATACCTCATTTGCTAGCAGCTAGTAAGTTGCCTAAGTAGCTGAAGGAATAAATTTCAAGGGAAAAAAAGGAAAACTGCCTAATAGGACTCCAGGAGAGAGGTGAAATGTAGACTTACACAGCTTAACAGAAATAATAAAGGTGTGGGCAAAGCTGTGAGAGTAACTTCCCACCGCCAGCTAACTGTGACTGGAGGCACAGATAAAATTGGTGGCAAATCAGAAGAAATGTCTAGGGCTTCGCGCAACATAAGCAGCTCCTAACATGAAGCGTAGGACATTCCAGAAATGGAAGACAATGTAACACACACAAAAAAAAAAAATCTGTATTTTGAAAATTCAAAGGAACTAAACATTTATTTGGTGAAGTAAAAAGGCCCAGGCTTTTGTTGTCCTCTGCCTTCTTGTCACAGAAGGAAATTCAAAAGCAGGTTTCATGAGACTCTCTGTACTTCTCATCCCCTTGAAGATGGAAGTTCAAAGAATGCAAAGAATAGTATGACATTAGAGAAACTGTTTTTGCAAGGCTATGCACAGGGGCTTGATCTCTTAACATAATCACTAAGCTGTAGGACAACTTTTTTTCTGGCTGGAAGAAAAGGCTGGGTTGGACACCACCCAAATGCTCAACACTACTCAGATCTGAGACAGATCTCACAGATTTACCTCTTCTGCCTCTCTTTACAGGATTCAGACTCCCAAGCATCTTCTGACAGCTTCTCTCTGAGACAATAAAAACTTCTAGTATGACCATTTGATAAAGGTATAACTTGCCATCATTTATGAAGCAGTGTGAGAAATCCACTAAGGAAACCATGAAGGGGATAAAAAGTTAAAAAAAATAATAATAAAAGAGTCATAGACATAAGAAGATTTAAAACAATCCAGAAAAAGCTTTACAAAATAAATGCAGGACCAAGAATGAGTAGGACATGGTTTAAACCCAAGGAGCATTTACCATGTGTCCCTCTTTTGCCGTGTGTTCTGTCCACTGCACAGACATGGACACAGATGCACCAGATGGGTAATGCTAAAGTAAACGGGTTCATTCACACCCACCACAGGAAAACACATATGGAAAGTCACCCACAGGAAACACAATCATTTGAATGTCAATGCAATCATATGTACAGTTATATAAAAAGCAAATTTTTTTAAACCTGTAAATATAGCTAACAAATCCTATGCTGGCTGGTAGTAGTGTTAAGACAAAAGTGGTATCATTCCTATCAACAACAGGAATGATATGTGAGTTGATAAAGCACCTTATACTGAGTGGGGGACAATTTCTACTAATTCAGAAATTGACTTAAGAAATCAGAAAGAATATATACAGTTCAAATAAGGAAGGAATCCTTTAAGGTCCCTCATTTGGAAGGAGAGAACAGTCGATAAATAGTACAACAAATTAGAGGAAGATTCTAAAGCTGAGAGAGTTGTCAATATAATAGAAAAAGAGCAGGAAAGGTCTTTCTGTAATTATGGATAATATTTTGTGCTGTTAAGCTAAACTGCATATGTGCAAGGCAAAACAAAACAGGTACAAATGACTGAAATCTGAATAAGAAGCAAAAAGTTACAGCTTTCATTACCAGTGTCTCTTCTCATAACTAAACGGACATCAAATTAATCTTCAAAGTCACTCTTGGGTGCACAGAATTAAAGGAGTTAATGCTTTTTGCAGATACAAAATATTTTACTCTTTTTAAATATCTGTGGTGGAAGTTTGCAGTGAGTGAACATTACACTCTGTTAAAGAAAAGCATGGAAGGAATTTCAGAATTTGTCTCTCAATAACTTCCAATTAGTTTAAAACCTTCCACATATGCTGGAAAACGTAACTGTATGACTATCTTTTACCTTGTGTCAAAATAATTTTCCATAATTACTACTTAGGAAGCCTTGGGTCAAATTTTCCTTTCACTTACACCGGTGAAATGAGACTTGAGCTAAGTTTCTTTGCTGTCTCCAAGACAAGAATTTTGCTCCCAGTCTTTTCATTAAGTGTTGTGTTTAAAATAAAAGACAGCATGTCAGATTATATAAACGTAGCTATGTCTGGCAGCGCTGTAGTCATTACACAAAATCAGAATCTAGCTTACTATCACAGATGATTGTGAATTTTTAAGTAATATGATCAGAAAGGAATAAATTCACTTCCACCATCGATTCTGTCATCATGAACAGAATACAGAGTTTTTCTCACATCTTCCTACTGTAACTTTAAACTTTCCTCACATATTCCTACTGTAACTTTAAAGATTTTAAAAAGTCTTTTTTGCTACATATGATGTATTCGTTTTCTTAAATGTCCCTGCAAATGTCACAGGATAATGCAGGTGCTGAGAGTTCTATGTAAAATTTAGTGCTCTTATTGCTTTATTATTTTTAATGGAAAGGAAATAATATTTGAATACTTAATGTAATATCAAATTTGTTTATGTAAAATTAATATATATATATACCCGCATGCTAATGACACACATACTTGTGGACACTCATTTCAACAAGAACTTTACCCTCAGTTAGAGTTTAGCCTTTTTAGTACTAAAATACACTGTTTTATCTGCACCATCATATAAATTTCTATATGTAAGTTCTCTGTGTACATTCAGATGGACCTATGTGAAATTCATGCATAAGGAACACAAATGCTTTGTTTGCATTTGATCTTTTAAGCTTTCATAACCATACACATGTATTAGATACAAAAATGCTTTATTTCTTCTTTTGAAAATCCCCCTAATTCCATTGTCATTATCCATTGTTGTGCCAAAATCTCCTTATCCTATTCAGCCACAGCTCAAAAATGCATGCACATATTCATACAGATACAGAAACACGGTTTGGCATAAGATGGCTTTGGAAATCAGTACATAAGGCATCTGTAAGCAAGGACAGCCAAGCATGTTGTCTAGGAAGTTTCACAGTGATGACACTGAAGAAGCTTCAGGAGCTACACTGGAGCATCCAGAGTCTCCTCAACATTCCAGTTCTCAAGGCAGAGGTAAGTTCTCAGTCCAGTCTTTTTCTGCCTGGTGCCATCTCTTTGCTATCAGCTTCTCTTCTTTGCCCTGTGCTGCTGCCCATGGCTTTAGCCTGCATAGACGTTGGCTTCTGTGGACTGGCTCTCACTGGCCATTGCCTCCAGAAGTAAGAGTGAGCTGTCACCATCTCAACAGAGATGTTCAGGTTGAGTCTCTCTTCTCTACTTAGCCAGCTGTTTTCACAAAACTTGCAGGAACCTCAAACTTTTAAGGTTTTCAGATTTTCATCAGAATGCCCACTGGCTGGACAAACTATTTACTAGCAGGCTAATGGAAAGCATCCTTAGGAAACAAAGCTAAAACCAGCAATACTCACATATTCCAGGAACTGTGTGCATTTCAGATAGCAATGTTATTCCTGTTTATACTCATCACGCCTTTACCAGTGGAGAGCTAATGAGGTAAAATTAGTGCTGCAGCAGTATGACAAAGAAAAGCACTTAATTACAGCTGCAGATCTCAGCTGATCCTCTGCAACTACAAGTCATCATCTTGTTGCCTAGTTCTACATTTTCGCTAACCCAAATTTTGCTCTTTCTTCCAGATGCTCAGAGCTGCATATCTCACATTATCTCTCTTCTGGTACAAACCTCCCCACACAACTGATGACCCTGCAGAAACCACCTCATCTTTCTCAGTTGTGTGACAGTGCAGACAAAAGAGCAGCTGTTCACCTCAGACACTCACCACTCACAGCAGTGTTATTTCTCAGGAGGTTCTTGAACACCAAATATTTAGGTTAACACACTACTGAGAGTAAAAGGAAAATACACTCAGGCTAGTCCTCAGATGTAGAATGAATAGCTCAGTACTTGTACACTAAGTATCTGTACTGAGAAAGACACTGCATACGTATAGTGCAGAAAACAACAACATAACTTCTTTTCTCTGCATCATGAAAATGCAGGCACTTACTCTCATTTTTCTGTATGCCCAGCTGTGGGAACGGGTGGAAAGAGGTGGAATGGGTAAGAAGTGTCTTTTCCTTATTTTAACTTCTGTCATGTAGAAAGGCAAAAGAGAGTATCTGAAAAATATGCAGGTTTAGCAACTGTCAGAACTAAAACATGTTCAGCTTTGCAGAGCACTGAAAATTATGCTCTATAAGGTTCACACATTACCACTAACCTTAGTTTAAAGATAATAAAAGGTTAGGGGGGAGGCAGAGATGAGGTTTTTTTCCCTCCTAGCTAGGAAAAAAAAGCAAAAACCACACATGATGGTTGCAAAAAACCTGTATTCCACAACAAGTCCTTAAGACTCCCATGTGCTACATCAGCAGCAGTACATCCTCGATTTTTATTGTAATCTTGTGGCTTTTTATTTGTAACTTATATGAAAAGAATCACATTGATTGGGGCAGATTTAACTCAGTAAAACCTATTCTAGTGAGATTGTCTGTGCTAGGTGATTTTATCAAGTTCTCTTTTGGTTTCATTTTCTTCCTCATCCCTATCCCCAGGGGAGATTGCAGCCCAGCTTGCAGAGCAAATTGCCCTAAATTGAGTTCTTTCTCTGCCATATACAGGCCTGCCTTTGGCTCCTCAGCTTGAAAACTTTATGCATTCTTATTTTTCTCCATCTTCCTTAACACCCTCCTTCTCTTTCCAATTAAAATGGAGAAGTTTGCACCGATACCTGCTCCCAATTAAATGAATACTGCATTACCAGCCACACACTCCAGATCTCCTTTACCCTCCCTTCATTAGTTCTATTCCTCTGAGGTTTCCTGGCTGTCTGCCAGGGACTTATGGCAAGAATTCAAAATCTTGTACACTTTATCCCCTCAAAATCATTCTTGAATTTAAGCAGCCTGCTCCTTGGGCCCAGCATGAGAAATGTTGCTAACGGATTCAAAGGGGAGGGGAGAAAAGAAAGAAAATGATTTATTTAAAAGGTTAAAAAGCTCCCATAAAAGAAGCTAAGCTAAAAGAGGTTAAACTTCCGGGCTAATTTGCTTCCGTTTCCTTTCAAAAATTCTTTCTGGAAGACAACAAATGACAGGAAGGTGTTCCTGTTTTATTTAAGGGTATTCATGCCTACAGAAAATGCATCATTCTCTTAACACCTCAGGCATGTTCACTACTGCTCACTCAAATTATACACCCAGCACAGAAAAAAAACCTAGGCAGTCAGAGGCTTAAGCAGCTGGGTTGTTGGGAGGTTTTAGGCCTTTTTTTAAAAAAATCACCATCTAATTTTCCAACAAATGTGAGCACTGCAGTACCATGGCATCCGCCACTCTCATCTGACACTTTAAATAACTAACATCATGTCAAGCCGTCAGTAACGATAGCCACATTGACAAGTCTGAAAAAGCAGAGGGAACTCCTGTATCCTCGCATTACTACTTAAAACTATATAAACTCTCCTCATAGACCATGCAACTTTGCTGCCTTTGTTGAACACCAATTTTTCAAATGCATAATGTAGTGGCTGACGGCCCTTGTGTGGAACTATGGTTTTTCTCACGACCTGATCTGAAGCATTTAAAGCCTTTAATGCAAAATGCTGATATTAATGGTCTTCTGCTCAGTGACTGCTTGTCTCAAACTCATACTCACACGGTCTCCTTCCCTGTACACTCTAGAAGAAGCTTTCATCTTTTAAAGTGCTACAATATTTTTGCAGCATTGTAGTGGTCTTCACAGGAGAGATTTTTAGCAACCTATAAATCAATTTACCCTCTCTAGTAAAGCCAGGTAGAACATGGGGTTTCCTACCTCCTCTTAGCTGACCATTTATCACAAGCCACAACTTCCCAGGTAGTACTGAATTGGTGAGATAGTTTGTAGGAGTCAAGGTGTGCATGTGTGTGTACGTGTGTGGTGGTTAACAGTCTGCTTCTCAGGATTTCTGTGACTTGGAAGCTTTTAATTTTCTCCATCTCTTCATTTCTCAGTCAATATTTCTTGATGCAGGATGATTTCTGCCTAATGAAAGCAAACTCCTTCGAATTTTTTTTTTAAATTGAAGGAGAAAAAGCCATTTCTAATCTTGTTTTCTGCCTTTTAGTAAAGGCCTCTTTGCTAATCACTGCTTCTCATTCTCTTTTACAGATGGAAACAGAAAAGGGTATTATAACTGAGATCTGGTTGTAAAAATTCCACATTGTAAATAATACAACATTTAGGTGTTACAAATCTTTCTGTAGTATCTTATGGCATTTACTCAAGCCATGTCCACAAGGAAGTGACAACATACCCTTGCCTTGCAGACAGGTAACAAACAGCAAACTGTGCAGGATCAGAACCAGCACACACCATTTTTAGAGCCAACAAAAGGGGGAAAAAAAAGCAGCAACCGTGCAAAAATACACAGTACATACATAGCATACATCCAAAAAACCTAAACAATACCTTCTATCAAGTTAATAGAATACACTCTGAGAATTCACACAGTGCATTAAAACACCATAAAATAATAATTATTAGATTAAATCAAATAAACTCACTCTATTTAAGTCTCAGAAAGGAACAACCAATATCTTAGTGCTAGAATACTGTTGGGCTACATTCAATATTATTAATAGTCTCATCTCAGGAAACACCACAGATAATACAAGTCATGAAAGGACTGTACTAAAGAGCTGCAGGTTAAATAATTCATGGATAAGTACCATGGGTACATTGTACTACAGTAGTTTGTGGATATTTGTGTGACCTGCAAGCACCACCAAGCTACGGATGTTACGTAAAGTGTTGTACACACAAAACAGTAATGTTGTATTCAACAACCATGCTAATTTAAAGATTGGCCTTCAAACAAATTCAGGTCAGGATTTAAATCTTAAGGTCTTTGTTGTTCTTTTGCAGCAGATTCTGTCACTATCCAAGAAAAAAAATAATCCTCAAAAAATATGTGTCACTCTGGCATTTTTAAGTTTGATGCCATCCATCAGCAAGCAACAAGACCATGACCAGGAGGAAATGTCAGTGTTTAAAAGTTAGCTGCCAAACTGAGATAATTTTCAGGTTTCTCATTCTTGGAGTGAAATCAAAAATCTCTTATTCAGCTCCCAGGTTCCTTATATAGTACATGGGGAAAATGGGGTATTTTAGAAGGAGCCAGTGAGGTCCTGAGCTGTGCTCTTCCAGAAATTATTATATTCCACAAGCAATCACCTACAATGCATTTTGGGAAAAAGGACCAGCCCTTTACCTATATTATCAACCCTCCTAACTCAGGAACTCAAGCCGTAGCTCTGTCTATAGGAGACCAGAACCTTGAACTTTATTGCTGTGTTCTCACTCCTCAGACTGGAGGTGTTTGACACAGCAAATCTCAGTTTTAGCACTTTCAACAGCAAGAGGGGAGAGCACGATTTCCGTCCAGAGTAGCCTTGAATCTACCAGTGTAAGAGACAGATTTTGAACAGTGTAAACTTGAACCTGCTCGACTAAAGAAAGGAACTAAGCCCAAGTTTTAAGATATGAAACAAATTTTTTGAAATATGTCATTCCATAAAATGGCACGTTGTTTTTCTATTGACTTATTTTAGGAGTTTGATATTAAGTCAAAAACCACATTTTGATAGGAGTTTACAGCAGTTACCATGTGTGAGGTACATGTTCACACTGCCAACTGATTGAGTTTCTTAAAGTTATACGCTAAACCAAATTGTTTCTGAACATCACCTGGCTTGCATCTGGTGTAGATTCCCAGTTTCAACATGGTCAATATTGGGATGGTCCCAAAAAAAGCTCACTAGTGCAATTCTATGTACCCAGGGCATTTTAACTTAAATAAGAAGCCCATATCTTCCTACTTAATCCAGTGGTTAGATGGCAGCTAACTACGGATTTTCAGTTTTAGATTTTGGTATCTAAATTCACTTTAGAGGTGGGTATCTAAATACCTTCTGTCTTTTTTTTAATCTGCCCTGGTTTTACTAAAAGTTTCCGGTTTGCTAGATAAGATCACACTACAGCTGAAATCTAAATTTTCCAGATCAAAATCTTCGTCATACCTGTTAGCTTCTCCTGTCAGCTTCTATTTTTATGAACAAACCTAACTTCTTCTGAGTCAGAAAAGAAATACCTTTATTTCAAATGCAGAACACTGCCTGCAGAGTACTACAAACAGATTTTTAAAAGTTAGATTGAGAGAAGACAGACCACTGCCCTGTCTTGCCACTGTTTATTTAGGAAAGATGTTACTTAAATTATTTTCCTTGAACGAAGTAAACCAATTTTTCCTTACTCTGGGAAAATTATCATCATAGATCTTTCAATTCACATACAATATAGGTATCTGTAATACTGGAAAAAAGATACCATACAAAAACAAAAGCATTTTCATCCCGACTCAGAGATCTCTGGCTTTCTATTTTGAGACATGTTTACCTTCAAAGGATAGATTAATATATTTATAATATTCTTTTAAGGAACAGTAGAAGTGGTATTTCTATGAATTTCAACTCTGACACACTTTTCCCAATGTTAATTGCACCATATGTTTGGTTTGTTACTTGTCTCAGTCTAGAAGAGGCCCTGAACATGCTCTTAGAGACACCTCTCAAATGTTAAACAATTAAATTATGCTTAATAGTTCTATATTTTGTTGGCAACTTCAAAGGGAACAATGAATCATATTCACTCTAGTCTCATCAGACTATCAACAGCAGAAGTAATTATTCATTGATTATGACATAGTAAATCTCCAGCACCATGGAAGTATTTCATCCAACAGTTGTGAAAGAATCTCCTTTCCCCTCCACATGATCCCTTTTTACAGCTACAGAAAGATCAGCTAGAATATGTGAGGCCATGAAAAAAAAATTAAATAATTAAAATACATTAGAATTATTAAGAAAAAAGCAGTAAAATGAAAATAGCTGCTATAGAACTGAGAGTACAGTGGCAAGTACTTCAATAATTTAATCTTTAAAAAGCACAACAACTTACTCTGTATTACAAAGTTCTATTTATAACATAATAATTATAATTCAGTGTTCCAACTGTTTTTTGATGCTAGAATCCCCTTCCCTCAACACTGTTTCCCAGCCCAACTACCATTTGAAGGATGATCTAGAGAGAGAAAAGCTTTGAGAGACAGGAGGATCTAGAGAAAGGACCCTTTGACATGGTCCTCGACAATATCCTTCTCTCTAAATTGGTAACAGATGGATTTGATGGATCAACTGGATAAGAAAGTGGTTGGACAGTCACATCCAGAGGGTTGTGATCAATGGTTCAGAGGCCCAATAGAATCAGTGACAAGTGATGTATCTCAAGGGTCTGTATTGGGACAAGCGATATTTAATATCTTCATTAATGACATACAGGCATCAGGCACACCCTCAACAAATTTGCAGATGACACCAACTCAGTGATATATCTGACACACCTGAAGGATGGGATACCATCCAGAGGGACCTGAACAAGAGAAATGGGCCCATGGGAATCTCATGAGGTTTAACAAGACCAAGCACAAGGTGCTGCACCTGGGTCAGGGCAACCTCTGGTATCAACACAGGCTGGGGGTTGAACAGATCGAGAGCAGCCCTGCTGAGAAGGACTTAGGGGTGCAGGGGGACGAGAGACTGGACATAACCCAGCCATGTGCATTCACAGCACAAAAAGCCAAACATGTCCTGGGCTGCATCCAAAGCAGCGTGGCCAGCAGGGCACAGGAGGGGATTCTGCCTCTCTATTCCACTCTGAGACTTCACATGGATTACTGCATCCAGGCTCTCCAGCATAGCAAGGACATAAACCTGTTGGAGTGAGTTCAAAGGAGAGGCATAATGATGATTACAGGGGTGGAGAACCTGTATTATGAGGAAAGGCTGAGAGAATTGGGTCTGTTGAGCCTGGGAAAGAGAAGGCTTTGAAGTGACCTCATTGCAGCCTTCCAGTACCTGAAGGGAGCCTACAAGAAAGATGGAAAGGGACATTTTACAAGGACATGTAAAATAGGACAAGGGAGAATGGCTTCAAACTGAAAAAGTGTAGGTTTAGATTAGATATTAGGAAAAAAATCTTTTCTGTCAGTGATGAGGCACTGGAAGAGATTGCCCAAACAAGCTGTGGAGATCCCGCCTCTGGAAGTGTTCAAGGCCAAGTTGAATGGAGCTGTGAGCAACCTGGTCTAGTGGAAGGTGTCTCTGCTCAAGGCAGGGAGTGTGGAACTAGATGAGCTTTAAGGTCCCTTCCGACCCAAACCATCTCACGGTTCTATGATTCCCCTTACAGTAGTCTACTACTGGGACCACCTTCAAGTATATCAGGTTTTCTAGTAAAGTTTCTGTATTTCTCATACTAGCTAATAGCTAATGTCTCTTTGATGACTCCAAGAAATGCAATTACAGATCTTTGTCCAATATAAATTAGCAACAATGGGCACAGTTCTGTAAGATATTTCTGTGTGTATTGAGTTCATACAAACTTCATTAGAAGTCTGAAGGTGCTGTCCATTTCTTAGTTTGATAATTAGTCATTATTATGACTGTTCTTAACATTTCCAGGGGAAAAACCACAATTAATAGTACCAAAAAATATCACATTTCTGCTACAACAGTTATGTTGCTTTCAGAAAGGAAAACTGAGGCATACCATGAATAACTTGTTCATGGTCATACATCAAGTCTGCAGCACTGAAAGGGCTGAAATTTCAGGTTTTTGAAGCTCTAGGTACCCAGTATCCTTCTTAGGATACATTTTATGTCATAGAAGGTATTGAGAATACTGGCACATGTCACTGAAGCATTGAAACATACAAAAAACAAAAAACAACAAAGTAGCACCACATCAGTACATAATAAATGAAGTTATTGTGCAATGTTAAAAACACTTAAACTACTCTGATTCTCATAATTCCATCACCAGGTATAAAACTCATGGTGCTACTTGTGCCTTGAACCTGAACCACTGGACACACTTAAGCCATACAACATCTCTTGGTTCTACTTATGAACTGTGTTCTGAAGTGAAGAACTGCACAAATAAGACACAGCATGCAGCCCAGGCAAAGAAACTCTGCCAGCCTGGGAAAAGCCAGCCCAGGTGCCAACACCACTTTTCTAGAAATAACAATGCCAGCACACACAATGCAGCCAGGTGCTTATTAACTTGGCCTTTTAATTTTCTGAAGAGTGTGAGAGCAGAAGTGAGAAATCATTGGCAGACATGTGGCCCTACTAGGGCAAAAGGAAAGAGCTAGAGATGGATGGCAAGTGTCTCTGGACAAAGTGTGAAGGTCTGGACTCACTGGGCACAGATTAGTGTGTATTTTCTGGCTACTGAAAGTCTGGGATCACTGTAATTTTACTTGTCAACTGTCACTCCACTTACCTACTTATTACTAAAACTTATTTATTTAAAATAAGAAATCAGACAAACTAGCTTAAAATTGTATTGATGGCTAAAGAGCAAGGTGCTAATATAACACAGAGAAAGGCAAGTCAGCTGGTCAGTGGTACTTTTGTTCTAAAAGAGGCAAAATCTCCTCACTTTTGCCGATATCTTCTCATCACTAGACGGCAGCAAGTTACTACCAGCCAAAACTCAGCAAAAGCTGTCACTTCATGAACAGAGAGTAAACCAAGTTACTCTGTATAAGGTAACATATTCCAATACCATCTCCTGCTGAACTGGAAAGCATTTTTGCACAGAAGTGAGACAGTACCACTGATCATCTGACTATTGGACCTCTCAGGGAACTAGCACTAACATAAGTAAAACTAAACCAGAAACAAAACAAACCTGATGGTTTTCTTTAGTGTTAGTAAATTGAATTGCCTCAATTCAAAGTTCAGCAAGCACCAGTGCTTTCAACAACAAAAGGCGACAGAGGCCACCTTGCCACTAGTAAAAGTAGTGTGAGGGAAGCAAATTCTGCTGCTGAGAGCTTTTAGACTTGCTTAGCTGCTTGCAGAAGTGCAGCCCATGGCTTGTACGCCTCCTGTTTGTCTCACATTGTTGGTTGGCTTCCTTCAGATTTCATAAAAGTTCTTTTAGATGTAAGTCCTCAGTAATAAAGAAGAGTTAAGAGGTACACATTAACTTTTAGTGGCTCCTTTGGATTATTCCCTTGAAAACGTTATAGACCTTGAGTATGCTCAGCATTGTTTACAACATGCTAAAAACATTTCCATTTATTCTTCTAATTACTACATGTAATTTAGTGCCTCTTTTTTTTTCTTTTACTACAGGAAGTCTCAAAGACTTATTTGACCTTAAATTAAACCAGTATAAATCAGGAGTGATTCCACTGAAATCAGTGAATTTTGTTGGTATAAAAACTGGAGGCAGTTATGTAATGGATTCAAAGTATGTTTTATGTGTGAATTTTCATGATGATAAGTAAACCTGAATTCAAAATAAGAACTTATCATGAAAATATTTCACGTTAGGATTTTATACTGTCTGGTGTACTCATAGTGTACCATTTACTATTTTAATAAGATATACAAGTATTTTAATCAAACAAGCTTTGAATTAAAGAAATACATAGCTCCAGAACCAGCACTGGTCTAAATACTCCATTTCAAAACCTTTCATTGTCATTAGAATAATTTGCTTGCTTTTCTAGGGAAGAGGAAGTTAAAAAAAAAAAAAAAAAAAGAATAGAATGTTTAAACAACATAGATCTATCATAAGGCAACTTTGGGGTGTAACTATCTACAAACATTTTCCAACCTTACTAACCACAAAAGATGAGTCACAGTGGTCTCTGAAGATACACACAGCTTTGCAAGACTGGTGTGATCATGTAAAATGTCAAGAAAGAGAACACAGGCCTGTCAGCACAATTGTTTTTCCTTAAGTGTTTCTTCATAACACTGGTTTGAACTGCATGAAGATTACATGACTTGTTCATTAGGGGAGAAAAGGGCTCAGGGCTAACCATAGTTTATCAAACCACCTCTGTAAACATCTCTAAACAGAAGAGCTGCTTCAAGTCAAAAAGCATAGCACAAATTTATTTACTTTGACATGACTTTAGACTATGGCAGCGCAGCAGGAGCAAAATGAAAAACTTTTGCATAACTCCCTGCAGAGCTCATTTCCGAGATGCAGGATGGCATTTCACAAACTTATCAAAATTCAGAAGATGAGAAGCCTTCACTTGATCAGCTTCTACCATACCACCAGATGTTGCTGCAGCATTGGCAAAAGGATATGTATGATAATTCAGCTACCGCCAAAAAGTTCAGACATCTATCTGTACTACTGGAAAAATCAATTGTCCATGAAAGAAAACCCAGAAAGGGAATTTATTATAAAATAGAGTATTTGACTAGAATAGTTTTGTTATTTCGCAATACATCATTTGTAGTTAAAAAAAAGGTGAAAAGAAATAAAATATTTACAATTATAGATAAATCACATAGCAATAACCACATATGAAACTCTTAGCAACTACATGTCCTAACTTCTGCTCTCCAGATAGCAATACAACTTTATTTGCTTTGATAACAACACATGCATGATGGCAAGGAGTGATGAATCACTCATATCTTCCATACTTCAGTGAACTGACCAACCCTCTCCAGGGAAGTGAAATTATGGTCACACATCTTTAGATCACGCCTCAAAAACAATTATATTCTAATGCATTTCTTGACACTTCTGGTATCGTAAAGGGAGAGGGTGCTTGGGGGTTTTTGTTTGTCTTTTTTTAAACAAGTGCTTTCTCACATAGGTGAATTAAAACATCCAGAAAACAAGTCATTAAATGACCAATACAACATAAATTTTCACAGGGAGCTGTGACAAACTCACAGACAGAATAAACAAAAATATTAGCTTCACCCAATCTTTAATATGATATGTCACAAAAATATTAGAATGCAGTGTGCTTGCTATTGAAGAAAATGTGCTGTAAGGAATAAATTCTCACACTCTATAAAATGAAATCAATATAGATTTGCCTATCAATATAGAAATGTCTATGTGGAACTCTAAACAATGTTTATCCAGTATATCAATGACTATGCAATCTTGACATCTAACTGTCTAAAACTAAGCTAATCCCAAAGGAAAAACCAAGGAAACAGATGAGTCTGTAAAATCTTCTATTTGGGAAGGCTGGATTATGATGTCTTTCCTTACAGGTAGCAAGCACTGCTTGAGTTGAGTAATACTCATCTTGGTTTGGGATGGTGAATACAAATGGCATTATTAGCTAGAGTACTTAAAATAATTCCCTTCAGGAAATGCCTGCCTCCCTCTGTTGGCAATAGAGTGAACTTAGGAAAGCTAGGCTCCTAGCCTAGAAACATCTAAGTACTCTGTATTTACAGATTTTCAAATTAGAGAAGATTTTGGTTCAGTATAACATTTCACTTCTCAAATGTAACTGCTGAAAGAGAACTCATGAAAGAAATATCTCTGTTAAATCCATTTTTCCTATTTTATTTTGTAAGGAATTAAAATTGATGATCCGTTTGCAGTTCAGATGCAGTGATGTGGAAAGCTTCCATTTTTTTTCCCAGCCTTCCTGAACTGAAATATGACTTAATGAAACACAGTACCCTCCTCATTATTTTATCAGTTACGGACTGAAACACAACCCTCCACGAAAAGAACATTCCAGACAGGTAGCACGATTTGGGATCTGTGCTTTTCAGTGGTTAAGCTTTGGGAACAGTTTTGTTGTGTAGATTATTTGCAATAACTGAGTATCATAATGCCAAGTGCTTGGAGACCCTTGTCGAGCATCATATGTAAACAGAAATTGCAAAACAAGAGTAAACGCTAGTGGAAGAGCACACAACTGGAAAATTGAAGATCTCTGGTACACAATTTGAAATAGTTCTAGAGAAAAGACTACTAATTACTGAGTTAAAAGTGTGTCAAGAAGGTCCGGTTTTTGACAGGTCACTGAATGAAAACAACTGACAAAGAGAATCAAACTGTCTCATTCTGCATTTGCAATCAATGTCAATTGCCCATGTCAGAGAATACCATCAAAAAATAACCCTATTACTGACAACAGCAGATTTTAATGCATTTCAGTATGTTCTCAGTAGTTTTCAGCTAGCCCAGATAAAATATGCCAACTATGAAACTACATTGCAAATATCTGAGTACTGTCCTGTTTTCTGAGGGACATATATTAAATAGAAAGTTACCTAAAGAAAGTGTAAAGAATTTTCACTTTATCTAGATGTTGTCAATCTTAACAAATGCAGTCTGTGATAAAGATTGTTAGTAAAATTTGGCAAGGGGAAGAAAGGATGGAAAAGGACCTCAAAGGCTAGTTTTAGGCCCAGAATTACAGTGGACCAGGGACCATCCTCTGGCCCTATGGTCAAATGTCACAGTGTGACTTGTATCCATACAGCTTCTCTACTTTATCTCTAAAACCAGACTGGCCAGATGCAGACTGCCTACTGAGAATAGAGCTTGACTCAGGCTACTCACCCTTCTGCAGGTGGGGTTAAACTCTGACAGAGATCTTGCTCACCATTTACAAGTAGGAATGAGCAACGGGGAGCTTTCAGGTCCATGCCCCAACCCTGTGTAGCTTACTGGGGTAAATGGGAGACACGGATTAACCCAATATCATAAGCAGAATGTCCTAAGCAGCAGAAATCATTCCCTCAAGAATAATGCTTATGGAAATGGGCAATATCTTAAAGTATAAATAAGATTGAAAATCCAGACTACAGAAGAGATACCTAAGGCATAATAGCACAAAATCAAAGCTGCTTTGGAAGAGACCACAGACTTACACAGGCTATGAAAAATAGCACAATATCTGTCAGATGAAAAAAGATTAAAGACATGCACTAGTTAATATCAGTGCATGAAAGTTTGCAGGCACCAGTCAAGTATGCATAGCACAGCCAGAGAGGCTAACTGCAGCATGACTTCCTTGGATGGTTTTTTTTCTGGCAGTATTGCCCATCATCAGAAGATAAATAGACTGTCAACCTGAAAGTAAATGGGACATTTATTAACTTTAAGCCGCGCATGAGAGCACTGAGTCAGTCGGATGTCAAAGACAGTGTTAGCAGCATTAAAAGAAAAGGAAGAGGTAATAAAATGTAATTAAAAATATCTGCAAAACAGAGGTGAAGGTAGACAGTAAACTGCCAAAGAAAAAATTGCAGCAGTAATTTGCAGATACAAAGCCTTCTCTTCATCAAAAGCGTGATATTATTGATGAGTCAAGGAGTCAAAACAAACACAAGGCAGTTTGTAGACTTCTTAGGTATTGAGAAGCTCTGAAGAACAGAGAGCAGCTGAAAACCTAACAAGTCCACTGTTCAGGTTCATATAAAAGCTCCACTTAGGCAGAAAGAACCAAATTAACTAAAAGAACAGGCTGCAAGAAATCTTTGGAAAAACAAAGAAGGGTGCTTTTTTTCCTTAAATTTAAATACATGAAATAGTAAAATGTCTACTCCAAGACTAAAAAGTCCCAGGCCTTATCATTTCATTGCATTTACTCTATTTTTTAAATAGAAGACCAGGTTATTGAACTAAAGTCTTAAATTCACTACTGTGCAGAGGTGCAGACCCAAGGAAACTCAGCATCAAAGTGCAAAATAAGCTGATTACAGATTGGTCAAAGGAGTGAATTGGCAAAATTCTCATAAAGCAATATGGTCAAAACTGTAAACCTGTGCTTTACTCACTCTGGGCACCAACAAAAGCTTAGTCCAATGCAAGGAAATTGGGTTTGTGTTTAGTCCATGAGACAAAAAATTCATGTCTTTATTTACAGAAGAGCAGTTTCAACTGTAAGCAATGCAGCACAGACTCAAGATCAGCTTAGCAAAGAACCACCCTGAAAGTATGGCAACTATTTTTAAATTAAAAATTGATGATTTGTGAACTAATTACAAGCTGAGGGAAACTTGGTTGCTGTACGAATATTGTCTAGAGAATTTGATAAAACTTCATTGGAATAAAATCCAAACCTTGAGTTACTATCAAACTGATTTTTAAAATTGTCCCCTTACAGAAAAAGTGTAGGTTGCAGTGGTCCAGGATGACAATATGATTGTCAGCAGTACAGCCTAGCCAGAGTAGCACTTTCCAAGCCCCAAAACAAAACCAAGGCCTGAATTCATACAAGGAACTTAAAATTATCAAAATGGGGAGTTGGCAACATTACTGAAAAAGTATTTCAAAACGGATAACTGAAAGATAAATCAAAGGACTGAAAAATCCCAGAGACATGCTAGACATGTTTGATATTGCTCCTGAATAGTGCCATTGGAGAATTTATCCAGGCTTTGTCACATGTGCAAAAATACAGGCTGTGACAGTCTAAAGAGACCTATATGGTGGGACAAAACAAATTGTCCCCCGGAGTAAAGTAATCCTTGATTTACTTAAACTGACTAGGGAGATATATGTATTAATTCTAGACCATGATGTAAATTTTCCTGAGATAGCATTACTAGATTGCATTGCAGTTGAACAGGTGATTATGCAAATATATTTTTGCTAGATATAGAATATCTGACACAGTGTTTAACACTGGGCCACAGTTTACTAGGGAGGATTTGCAACAATTTGCAGTGAAGTATATGACCAGTGGAATACTCTTTAAAAGGCTAGTGTAGAAGAGTCTGGATCTAAAGAACATGAACACATTTAAGAACACTTAATTTAAGCTTTGTTAAGTCCGCCCATTCCCTTCAGATTCTGTTATCTCAACAATAACAAGAAAATTATGGTTTCTTAAAAGATTTTTGGCATCCCTAGCCAAAATTTACTTTCTTGTGGAAAAGTCAGCAGTAACTCCTTTGCTTGTTTAAGAGCCAAAGAAACATTGCCGTACCCTGGGTATGGCAAGAGACTACACAATTCTTCTTGTGCAGAGCACTGGATAAGAAGCTGCTGTTAATTATCAGGGCCCCTGTAGAACAAACAGAATGATGGGGATTACACAGTGAAAAGGTAGATTCATTAATGAAATTCCCCTGTGTCATGGTTATCAGGGCAGTTACCTGTTTGTTCTCTTTCTGGCTTGCTTGATTTTTCTCTGAGCATCTACTTATTCTGGCTCTAGGCTGAAAATTGTTCTGCTTTTGAACTAGATGCTGAGCTACAGAACCTCTCTAAAAATTATGTTAAAACAATAGGTTAGGCTGAATTTTGGATACCTCATACTGTCAATACTTTATGATCATTGGCACGAAATGACTTGACTGGCTTCTTCTGAAAGGAAGATATAGTCTTATTTTTATGCTTATCCTATGCAAAGGCTTAGCTTTCCTTTAACACAACAAGATAAAATTATGCATTTGTCATCTACCAAAGTTGTCTGTATTAGCTCCACTTCCCTAAGAAATTTTATTTTTCAAAAGAGAACTCTAATTTATCTTTTTTTTTTTTTAAATCTTCCATTTCTTCTCACTTTAAAGCACCTATTTGTACACCAAACTAAGTTGTCAGAAGCCATAAAGATAGGTGGGTTGGTGAAATATTTATCATAAGCTTCTGGTTTCTTAGTTGGCTATGAAGGAGACCAAATGGGACAGGCAACAGACAAACCTCAGTTCAGAACTCCATGGTCGTGATAGTGTATCATTTGTGCTCAAGTTTAAAATACTGCGTGAGGGTGGAGCATGATATCACCCAACCTGCCCAGCAGCATGTTAAGCCAGACACCCTCCTGTGAGGTGAAATGTTTCCATTTGAAACCTGTCAGCAGGAAAGGGAAGAAAACAGATCTGCTTGATGTGTGCAAGTTGAAGTTACTAGGCTGTTATGACAAAGGTGGATAGAAACACCATGGGTACTACCACCATTCTTCTAAGTAGACACAAGCAATTGTTGCTCCCTCTTCATGTCTGTGCTTTGGACACACCTATAAGGCTTAACCCAGCAGAGACCTTACAGGTTTAGTAATAAGTTTTCATAAAGTTTAGATAAGAAATACCTTTTTTTTTTAACTGCTCATGTTTGGTTTTTTTTTCACCTGAGGCTATGGGACATATTCCTCCTTTTAAAATAGAAATCACTTAACTTACCAAAAACTCAACTTTTTCAGCAAATTATTATCTGCAAGAGCCTTTTTCCTGGCTCTACCAAGAAAAAGGTACCATTCCACTGCTACCACAAGACTGCCTTTGTAGTACTGTAGCTGCTAACAATAAAATCACTTTTTGTGCTAAAAGTCTTAAGGGAGCTATTGCAATGAAGAACCAAAACAGCAGATGTTACCCAATATAAGTACTGGTAAGCATCAACTGAAAAATAACACACAAAAGAGAGCACAAGCACTTAAGCATTAGGAGATACAAATAAGCACAAAAGTGTATGCTATTTTCAAGAAAATATGGTACCCAAAGGCACTAATAAACTCTATGGACTAAGTAATGTATTTAGCAGTGTAAAAACAAAGCCTTTAGCGACTTACAGGAGTACAAAAGAGCATCAAAACTCACTAGCTCTTTTTCCTTCCACTAAATAACAAAACTGATTTTAAAAAAATTAAAAAGAAAATTCTAGTCTGATGACACTCATAGTACAATTTTTAAAAATATAATTAGTGAAGGAGAGTGAGGAGAAATTTTAAATGAGAAAGATTTAATATTCCTTATGCTACTGGAAAAGTTTTAGCACAGTAATAGTCATATTGTTGCTATCTTTAGTGGCTCCAATTCAAGCCCAAATGACATTCTTGGAAAACTGCAATGCAAAATTCAAGATTAGATTTGCAAGGTTTTTAAAAGTACTCCTTGACTGAAATGATGGGTTGAGGAACACATACTGTAATGACATTTCCTTGGTACTGGCAGCACAGTAAAGTATAATAATGAAAAAAAAAAGGATTAATTCAAGTTTTGAGACTCATTGTTTTCAGCAGAAAACAGCTATGACAAAAATCAGAAACCTAGAAGGTGGATCTTCTTCTGGCATATGACTGATGCAGTTCCTGGACTTTATGTTGAATATTTTCCTTCTAGAGGACCCTTGTCCAGGAGATGAAACAGGCGCAATGTATTTAGAATTTCGCACGGGCATGGCAGAGACAAACAAGAGACTTCTTTTGTCAGAAAGTATGTGAACATGAAAGACATTTCTGGGAACTAACTTTTGTATCCTTACCACAAAGTTCACACTGTGACCCAAGCATTGCCAAATTAATTATAGGTAACTCATTCACACTGAAATTAACCCATTAGGCACAGGCTGTCAGAGGCCTAAACTCAGAAATTTGTCGTAATCTTTATTTAAAATGCCTTACCAATGACAATTTCTGCTTTGTGTGCAGGAACACTGGTGGATTTGTAGTTGCACATGAAGGAAACGGAGAGTGCATTAGAGCAGCTATAATAGTGGAAAAGAAACTTTTTTGAAGAAAACACAGGATATGGGAGAATCAGGGGTAGAATTAGAGGAGTTATATTTGAAGGCTCTTCCTTTTGTTCCCTTCCGCCCAAAAGACAGGTATTCGTTATGGCTCTGGAATGCACCCACTGGTGGTGGGTTGTAAATGGAGGCTGATGATCAGAAAGGGCTGGTCCTTAGGCTGAGTACTCATCAAGGACATCTGACCCTAATGGTTTAATTGGTTCAAAGTGTTTAATAGAAGTCTTTCTCCACAGACTGAATTCTACTCTTGTTGAATATTATGAACATAAGTATAGTACAAAGTTAAGTGGAAAAACTGGAAGATGTTTCTGGTGAACTCTGCTCAAACTTGGAAAAATTAACAGGATGAAAAAAAAGGGTTTGCACCCTTTTTCTGTATCTTTTTTTATGTCATCTCTACCTTATGCACAGTGGTAAAACCTGCACTACAAGCATGCATATACTTTCCACATAAGAGTTATGGTCTATGACAAAATGTGAGCAGCAGATTAGGAACATGGGAGATCGCATAAATGACGAGTGGCCTTTTTTCCATTTGCCTATTCAGTAATTCCCTATTTTAAATACACACTGTTGAGTAACTCACAGAGTCTTCAGAGTACATATGAGAATGACTTTCCAACAGCGACAGACAAGATTCAGAATGAAAAATTTCACTGCCAGGCAAGAAAAATTTGCAATAATTTTCTGTAATATAAGCAGACTTTTACTGCACTTTTATTGCAGAAGCAATTCTAAATAACAGAGCTTGTCTTATAATAGGATTTCTATAATAATGGTGTTTTATAACAGAAGTGCTATTATTACAGAAACGGTATTATAATAGTAGTAGTATTATTGTAGAATCTTTTCCATAACAGGAGTGCTAAATAAGCCCATTTGTACTATAGAAAATGATTGCAAACTTCTTCTGTGGTGCTAAAAATGCCTAAGCCTTTATGTCTAATGTGATCCAGATTTTCAGAAGGTTCATAGAAATCTAAAAAAAATCTTTCAAAAAGAATCCATTCTGTAGACCAACTGAAAGCCTTGGCATGGCTCAGCAAACGGTATATCTGTCACCAAATTTTAAAACCTAACTCAAATTCCAAATCAAAAGTGTTTCAATGCAGAACTTAGCAGAACATGTCTTTAGTAAGACTAAAACACTTTCAGAGCTGGAATAAAGCACTAAGATGCCGGAATATCATCCGAGGTGATAAAAAGATGTAATATTCAATAACAGTTATACAGCAAAAATGCTTTGGAAGAAATTTTATATCTATATCAACCACATTAATATAAATTTCCCTCATCACTCAATAAAGTATATATTGCTTTGCCACATACTTAGGAAGCATTCATCTAAAGAATTTAACTGTATATATAGGAAATGAATAAGTAAATTTTAGTTTATAAAATCCAACTTCTTTTTATTAAAGTTATCTGGTAATACTTCAGTGCTGAGATTCTAGGGCAGTATAGAAGACAGAAAGAATTTAAGTTCCAAAGCTATTGACCTTTTTAACATTAAAATAAAATCCTATATACTTCTAGGTTGATACAATCAGATTATACTATCTGGTTAAGGTAGAGTCTATGAAACAGTAAAGTAAGAAAATTCAATAAACTCATATCCTCTGTAGGCATTTTTACATTTTTTAGACTGTCATGAAAGCTTTAGATGTGTGTTTGTATGAAATGAACTTATTTTATTATTGATTTCAGGCAGAAAGGGGTTTTGCTGGACCTTTTTTTGCAGACTGCATCGCTATACAGAATAGCTTTCTTTACAGCAGTAATAGAGTTTTTAATCACAAATTAAAATTTTCATAATCTTTTTTTTAAGATTGAAAGATAATTTCTGACACAGAAAGACAAGCATATTTAAATGCATATTTAAACTATAATTCCAATGTAATAAAATAAAAATAAAATTTATTGATTAGATTTCTAATTAAGTTTCAGAAGTAAACATTCCAAAACTTGGCATGCTTAGAACCGACGGAGTCAATAGAACTTTTGTATTCCCTTCAAAAATAGTGTTAAGAGATTTGAAAAACTGTTCTTACAAAAAAGCCACACATCTAACCCTATCTCTGTCACTTCCTCTGGGTTTATGATTATGATGTTTAATCACAGGAGCAAGTATTTTTATGGTCAAGTGTCTTCCCTGTGCCAGGGTTTTTTTCTGCATACACTGAAGCTGAGGATCACTCAGCCCTTCTGAAGGTTTACTGCAAATTTTGCTCTATATCTAAAGCTCAGCAGAGAGCTTTTTCTCCCTACACTTGCATTTCTTTCTCTCTCTCTGTGACTTTTAATTCTTTCCACTCACTAGTTAGGTTACCAACAAAGTTCATCCACATTCTGCCATTACTTCTGTTGCTCCTACACACATTTTACTTCATGACCTGCCCTGTCTTTCAATACCAGTTGCAAAGTTAATACAATGGCTGTGTAACTTCTCATTCAAGTCACTGCAAAGTCCTGCCAAGTACCCTATGTCAAAATACTACTAATGGGCAGAATTATTGATGACGTTTTAAAATTTAATTGATAGCAAGTACAGCTTTTCAGTGCATCTTGTTTTCCTGTTCTTTACATTAAGTAGGCTCCTTGGGATATGGAATACCTATTTCTGTCTTTTTCATAGGAAAGAATATACATTCACTTGTTAAGAAGCAACAAAGAGAAATCAGGGCAAATACCAGAATGCCATATTCTTCCTAAATAGCCTGTTGGCAGAACGTTATATCCCAGGAAGTTTCTGAGGTACCCACTTATGCCATACTTTCTCCTGCCAATGCACTCTTGCTTTGCCTAGCACAAAAAGCATTGCTATTCTGTTCAGTTATTCTGCAAAATACTGTTCTCAAACATTTCATTTTGTTTTGGCACCTCTGTACATATGTGCCTTGTACACTTGACTGCTGTAAGTCCAGTCCATGCCTAGCTTAAGCCATGTTCATGCCTAATTTAAGCCACTGTTTTATTATCTTCTCATAATTCTTTTAAACTCCTGACACATGCATTTATAAATTAGGAAATGAAAGTAAATGCTTAATTTTTGTCACAGTTTGTTGATGTAATATTAACTACCAAAACAATACGCTCTCCCTACCAGGCTCCCTATGCCCCATAAGCAAATCCAATTCAAAATGAGATCACGGTACAGTGACCTCATTCTGAATGTTACCTTATGCTTTTGGCAGTCCAGAAGAAAACACCCCTAGCTCTTGTGCTGTGTTTCGATCTCTTTGAATTTCTCCAGGGGTTTGAATATCTGCTGAAAAGCTCTCTGCAGCTCTGAATACACCAAAAGAGGAAAGGATGCAAATGCAGGGTGGGGGAGGAGAAGGGAGGGGTACGAAAAGTGAGGATTAGCTGATGTAAAAATGTCAAGCTGCCTGCAGTGGAGGCAAGAAGGGGTCGAGGGTAATAAAGCCAATTAGCAGAGCAGAGGATAAGAAGCCATATTTGAAATAAAGGAGTGATAATTTTAAGCAGCAAGGGAGAGATTAGAATACAGAACTGCTAATGGTATGCAGTTTGGGAAGGAGATGGTGGAATACTGGATTAAGAAAGACAAGGCAAAACCAAATACAAACCCTAACATTTTCCCTAAATGCTTAAATTAATGATGCTTTCTTTCTGTACTAGCCTCCATGCTGAAGGATGCACAGATTATACAGATCTCCTGATTCCTGTGCTTTCTTGCAGTAGGATTCTTGCACATACGAATATTTCTTCTTCATTTTCAAGCAAATTCTTTCCTTTGTCTTTTATAATAAACTGATTTACTAGAATTCCTCTTGACTAATCTTCTATTTTGCATGGTCTTACAAATATTCAGTGTCAAGTATTACTTTAAAATAACCCTATTTTCTATTTTGAAGTACATCCTATAATTACTCATTTTATTTTGTAGGCTATTTGCTGGTATATTACTAACTTGTTTCCATATTTTACACAGCTTGCTGCTTGATAATAACTGTGCATAAAGGGCACAATGTAAAACTTAGGCTTAATTTAGATTCTGACTATATTTTTCTTTCTTTTTAAAATACTTCAATCACTGAATACACTGGCTTTGTTTTTTCAACAGTTTTAGTGGTCTTAAAGAATAGAATATATGCAGAATATCCCAGTCCTCACTGATTTCTAGAGTAGCTTTGACTCCTCACACTGTCAGTTTACATCAGGGGCATAATCATCAGCATTTAAATACCTAACAGCATTTTTGTGATTATTAGGTTTTACGCACATATCTTGAACAATATATTTGAAAACAAAATAAATTTGCCTCCTGTTTTGCTGTATCCTTATTCAGACATAGCTGGCTTGAATGTAAACAATCAAGGATTCCAAGCACAAATATACTGTATTTGTCAGTGGATATACACCATGGCTGAACTCTATATTCCTAAAATTAAAACTAAGATTGACTTCAGCAAGATCAGCATTCACCTCATGAATACAGCATTTCATGTTCACTAGAGAATCAAGAAAAGAATTCTTTATCAGAGCAATATGAAAAGAATTCTTTATCAGAGCAAAAATATTATCTCAAATTGAGAGAAAGCAAGAGGTATTTTGAAAAAATTGATTAGTTGGGTAGCAAAGAATGACCACCAGTCAGTAGTATTTTTAAAAGAATCCATACATAAAATTGCTGATATATTAACAGTGGTCTTTAAATGACCATTTAAATCTGCTATTGTACAAGGGAAAGGGAAATGGCATTTAATATTGACAATTCATTAAAATGTCTCCAGAGGTGATCTGGGAGCTAAAGACTAGAAATTCTGACTTCTTTATCAAAAAAACTGTTATAAATTAAAATTATGAATATGTTAGTAAACACATGGAGCACCAGAAAACAGCTTTGTTGTAAATGGGTGCTTCATCAATCTTTCGGAGGATTTTGTGATGTATAATATGGGTGATCTCTTGGATAGATGTTCCTCACCAAAGGATTTAAAAAGCAAACTGCAACAATTGGGGGATAAGATAGAAGATACTGTTAAGAATTCCTCTCTGATTACAAGACAGTAAACAATATTCCAAATGAAGATAGGCTTTCTAAACCTAGTCTTAAAAATGGGGTAAATATTGAGGTGAAAAAGCAATGGGATGACCCAACATTATTCCACATACTGTATCTATTTCTGGCTAGAAATAGGTACAGAAAGAGTACAGAATTCCAAAATAATTTAGAATGGAAGATCATCTATTCCCACTTAAAACTGCACCATTTTGAAGTCAGATCAGGTTGGCCATAGCCTTGTATGGCTGAATTTTGAATATCTCCAAGAATGGCAGTTACAAAACTTCTTTGCAGCCTGTTCCAGAATTTGATTACACTTGATGGAACAAAACAAAACAACTTTTCACAGTCTAATTGGAATTTCCCGTTTCATAGCTCTGATCTTTTCACTGTGTACTTCTGAGAAGTTTCTGGCTCTGTATGCTCGGTAATGTCCCACTGGTAGTTCAAGCCAGTGGCAAAGTCCTCCCTGGGCCTTCTTTCCTTAAGGCCAAATAAACTCACCTCTCCCAGCTGCTCCTTCTGTGTTGTGCGTCCTTTAGCAGAGCATAAAATTGGGTACAGCAGCAGCACAAGTGCTGAACTGAAAGAAATAAACACTTCCCTCCACCTTTGCACTACGCAGTAGGCCTTCATTGCTGTGAGGGCACAGTGGTGACTCATATTCAGTGATATGTCCACTGGGATCCCCAGGCTACAACATTTCCTTTTATCCTGTCAATACCCAGCCAACCAACAACAGACTATGACTCAATGATTCATTGAGTGGCCAAATGATAAAATAGCAGAGGGATTTCAAAGCATGGGATATGAAGAATGCAGGTGAAATAGTCAAAACAATTTCTTGATTGCCACTCAGGAAAGATTTTGAAGACATTGCAGACAAATCACAGAATCACAAAACTGTCTATGCTCTCTTCTTGAGGTCAAACAAGCACAGCCTTTTAGCTTTTCTAAGTGGCATGAAAGGTGCTCCAAGTCCTTAATCATCGGAACGGGACCAAGTAGTCCAGATGTATCTCACCAGTGATGAGCAGAAAGCAAAGAACTCCTCTCCCAGCTTTCTGGTAATGGCCCCCCTAAGGCAGCCCAGGATGTTCTTAGTGCTGTCGGTTAGTTGACAAGGTGGTGATTGGTCAAAGGTTGGACTCGATGATCTTGGAGGTCTTGTGCAACCTTAATGATTCTGTGATTTTGTTATTGGTCTTCTTTGCTATGATAATGCATTTCTTGTTCATAATGAGTTTGCTATCCACCAAGCCACTAATGTCGAGCAGCTTTCCAGCGGGCCAGCCAATATACTAGTGTGTACTGGTGCCTTCGGCTGTTCTTCCTGAGGGGTAAGATTTGGCATTTCCCTTTATAAACCTTCATGAAATTCATCTCAGCTCCATTTCTTCAGCCTGTCTAGGTCCAGCACACCTCTCAGTTTCGTATCCTCTGCAAACTCACTGAAGGGACACTCTGTTCCATCATCCAGGTCACTAACGAAAGTGTTCGACAGTATTGGCCCTACTACCAACCCCGGGTGGACACCACGAGGTATGTAACTAGTGACTTGCTTCTAGATGGACTTTCTGTCACTGATCACAATTCTCTGCACCTCTGAACTAATTTGACCTGCACTTTGACTATTTGGCTATGTAGAGGCCAAGTCAAAAGCCTTGCTAAAGATAAAGATTATTTATTCTCCCTTCATCCACTAAGCTAGTCAGGCATTGACATGAACAGATCAGCAGTGGTCATAGAGGAGGTGGAAAAATAAAAGGAATTTATGGTAAAACAAAAGACATTACTGTGCACTCTTTAAGAAATATATCTACTTAATCAATACAGCATATAACTCTCATCTGCTTTTTTTTTTTTAAGAAAACAATAAAATAACAATAGAAAAGTAGAAAACGGCAAGAATAGTCGGAAGCATGGTAGTGCTTTAAAAGAGAAAAAGCTTAGCAGATAGCACCTGACACAGACAGCATGACTGAGTGGTCATATAACAGAAATCCAAAGTCATAAACAGAGGGAAAAGAGGGGGTTGGAATAAGTAATTATGTCTCATAGAACTAAAGTGACAGCCACTCAGTGACATCATCAAACAATAGATTTTTTTAAAAACCAGTACTGCTTTTTACAGCACATAATATGCTGTGGAGCTGCAGGTTTTCTTTCTGAATCTCTAGAAGCATAAATGACTTTAGAGAAGGACTAGACTAGTTGACAGAGAACAGGTACATCGGCAGTTATTAAACACAGCAGTCCGACTGCAACCTCTCACTTTTGCAAGCCCTAAAGCATTGATTGCTGAAAACGCTGGAGTGAAAGCAATCCTGTATGTACTTATTGTCTTCCTTAAGCACCCACTATCCATCTGTGTAACAGACAAAGTGTTGTACTAGATATACTTGTGACACATTTCAACCATTCTTAGGATTATTTCCTGTTAACTAGACCTATGAACTATAGAGAAAATAAAAGTTACAGTACTGAAACTCTGGGTCAATGACTATGTTTGGTAAGGCTGCTTTTAGGGCTGCTCCACTGAATAAAATTGTCTGCCTTCATACAGTGTGCTTCACAGTATAGTCTGAAACTAATATGGTGCGTGCAGTAGGTCCTTCAGTGGCTTGGAACAGATAGAGGATAACAGAAATGGATGAGGGATGGGCATAGGAAAGGACCTTTCACAGCCATGGATCTGCATCAAATAGTTCAGGGCTCTAGAGCAGAAGAAGCAAAAATAGATTCTGTGGAAATGTATGTCTGTAGCTAAAGCACTGTCTATTATCTCTTCACTCTTATTTTCAGCTACTTAGTCAATGACCTAACTTTAGAATAACTAAAACTTAGTTTTGTTTGGAACTCATGTGCTGGGTTCAGATGCCAAAGGACCCCAGGCATGTTCCATATACTTTTTTATCCATTCTGATAATACTCCATATTTGGTGACTGCAAACTCTGGGGTAGAGAAACTAAGGGAAATGCAGCGTACATATGACAGAATGTTCTGCCTCCCATTCCAGGGGAACGCAATTCCATACAGTTTAAACTCGAAAAACACTAGAATAATTTGGCTATCTCTATCAGAATACTTGCTCCAAGATGTTAACATTGAGGAAAATCTCTATACCTAATAACTAAAGAAAACCCATTATAAGTACAAGGACAAAACTGCAGTATAAATTCTAAGAATTTGATGTTTTATAGATTTCACATGATATAAAAAATAATGGTGTATTTTTTCCTTGCTCCCATAAAATTGATTTATAATATATAATAAGATCCACATTTCATAGTTTGGCAGCTGGTAGATAGTTCATGGAAAAGCTCTTCTTTGGGATTTTTTCCAGGGCACTGTATTCTTATTGGCAAGCAGACTCCAACTGCAAGAATCTGACTGTTCCTGGTTTTGGAGGGGATTTGCACTACCTCTTTCAACCAGGTTTCCTTCAGTAATTAGTCTGTTGTAGAGTTCCTTTACCTCATCTCACAGGTGCACTTCATGGTCCATTTACATAGCCTCTTCCTCCCTTATTATGCAAAGGTAGCTTTCTCATTTTCCTTCTCTTTATCACTTTATATTTTATCTATGGCTAGGAAATTCACCAGTTATCAGACTTTTCTAATAATTATTCTCTTATACTCATCCACATGAACTGGAGAGAACGTGGGCTGGGAGTAAACAAGTCAGCATGATGATTCCCTAGCTTTACTCAATAGACAACTCCAAAAGTCACACTTTAAGATGCCAAAATCTACTGAATGCATGTCAACAACTATAGATAAAACTGATGTAGTAAACTGGTTAATGGAACTGCATCATTAAAAAATTACCTTTGGAATGTAACTGAGGAACCATCCACTGGAGGTATTAAGCACATGCAAAATAAAAGAATTTTTAAATACTTTTGTCCTTTTTCTCTCCATCTGTAAAAAGATGGTTCAGTTACTGAGGTTGAGAGGAACGTGACTCCTCTCGAGGAAGGTGTACTACTCAGATACTATAAAACTCCTTTGTATTCCATTTTCCTATATTGTACTTTTTCCACAAAGAATTTCCCACACCCTTTCAAAGCATGTTTGTAAACCATAGGTCTTTTTGGTTGATCATTAACTTTTTTTTTTTATAGTAAGCTGAGACTTTGGTGGTGAAAAAACTATTTTATATTTTTGCTGTTTTTCTTCACACTTGAAATCTAACAAAAGAGACCACTTGTTTCATATTTCTGATATTTTCATACATAGTTTCTTTACACTGTTATCACCTAGAAACTAAAATGTGAGTTAAGACACCAGTAGCTTAGGTATCATGGTGATTTTATGAAGATTTCAACCATAAAATTTGTGATAACCGTTAGTGCTTATTGTTTATACTAGATACCCATGCTGACATGAATTCATTTTTCATGCATGTTGCATTTTTAAGATCCTTGCTATAGGTGTTGTCACAACTTCTTAGAAATTTCAGTAAGTCAATAGTGAAACATTGTCTTAATATTCTGTGATGATAACAGGGAGAGAAGAGGTGGCAGCTCTTTTTTCACACTCAAGGACTCTGGGCGTCTTGTACCTAAATCCCCAGCAAAGTTTCCCACATCTTAAGAAATTACACTTTCCTTGTCAAACTAGTCAGAAGGATTTCATGCAAGTACAAGATCATTATGTTAGCATCTCTCATCCTGCAAAGGAATCTTTTTACTGCCTGCATGTAGGAATGCAGTCTGTAGATTAGTTAGACAAAAGCACTCAACTCCTTACTTTGTAGTACATACTGCTCTGTCTTGTTAAAGCACAAAAACTAGGGCTAGAAAAGCATCTGGGTTGATCAATCTGGTCGCCCAACATGAAAAGAAACCTGTTCTATACAGTCCATTCATAAATACATCAAGTTTCATACTAGTATTATTTCTGTTATTCCCGTGGACAGTAATTCGTGAATTGGTGTCCCAGAACTGTACGTTTAATAATCACAAACCTAATGATTGCCATCTTAGATATATTAAAAAATAGAAAAACGCATCTTCTAAATTTCAAATCTCAACTTTTATTACTAAGTTTACAAGGTTAACTGGTTATGTGAGCACACACCATTCATTTATTGCCATTTCTTACAATGCAAGAAAATTAAAAGGGAAAGAGGATGTAAATGAAAAGATTGTTATAGATGGATGTCTTCTAAGTGATATATGTGATAGAAATTATTAGCATTAACTGATCTTCGTAAAGAATGTACAAGTATAAATCATTACAATGGCTAAGAAGTGCAATTAGTGAACGATAGTGTAAATGACACTGTTGTTCATAGACCTACCCATAACAGTAATTATATTTTGAAAACTACTTAGTGAAAAATTGATTGAATGAGTCCTGTGGGCACAGATAATTGAGATAAAAATATGTAAACAAATGCCCATTAATAAGTTTTACAGCAAATTTATATAGTTACATGTTTAGCTAGTCTGGAAATACATATAAGGAATGAGAATTTTCTGGTGTTTCATTTTGAAGGCACATTTAAGTAAAAAAAAAATTTTATGACTTTGCAAACAACATTATTTGATTATTCTTACATTGCATAGATTCATTTACTTTTTCCCCTCAGTGTCCTAATATTTCAAAAATAATAACATTCAGGAAAAGAACAAATAAACACACAAACAAACAAACTACTATTCTTAATCATTCTGTTTCAAGGATTTTCTAGTTATGTAGTTTTAGTGTGGCACATACCAGGCCAGAACACAATCTGCCTAGGGGCGGTTGCAGTTATTCCTTGGGCAGCAGGAGCTATGTTTGTGGTATGCTAGTAATATAAACTATAGTTTCCATAATAGTAAGTTTGACAGTATTTAATTTAGTATGTATGTTTGAGAACTTACTGATAATCCCTCATTGGCCTGATTCTATTTCATTAACAAGTACTAATTTCCTGTACTTTTTGAGATTTCCGAAAGCTTTTATTTTGATGCTGGGATTTTGTTTGGAGACTGTGTTTCTTCTGAAGACCTTAATGAATTAGTGTGCAAATATTTGGTTATTATAAAAATTAATTTTAAATTGACTTTGAATGCATAACAAATACTGTATGATATGCTTTTCCCCATGAAAATACACTTATCTGTTCATTAGAAAAGCAGTGTTTTCAGCTACAACTTAACTTAGTTGTTGAATATAGGAAAAAAGACTACATCATCTAAACATATAACTTCAAGCCTTAATTCCAAGAATGAACTTGACATGGAAGGATATGAGACTGATCAAGAGAAAATGTAATGCTGGATAGCAGTGGCAAAATATTTCAGTTTTAGGCCCACAGGAGCCCCAGTGCAAATTGTTCCTGTGAATCTAAACCTTTCATCAATCAGATGTAAATTACAGCACGCATGACTGGCTGCCTTTTCCATTCTAGAGTTCCCTACAGAGAACAAGAGAGGCAACTGCTGCAGAGGCTCAACTAAACTGCAGTCTTTTTGCTCCCTAGAGGTTATATACCAACACATCAGAAGATACAACATTCACTTGTATTCTACATCAGGAGATCTTACAAAATCATAGACAATGAGTCAAGTCAAAATCTTCTAGAAAAACTTATAACACAGGGAACCGGGCAGGGGACTATGGGAGAGATGTACTGATGCGACGCTAAAAGATTTCCTCCTAACAATACTTTTCTAACCACATGTCAAAGCTTTCCTTGAATAGCTGGTTCAGAGAAATTGAACATAAGAGGCTGGATTCTGTTTTCATTTCAGCTGGGAGAGAGTTCATTTTCTTCTTAGTAGCTGGTAGAGGGATGTGTTTTGGATGAAGTATGAGAATAATGCTGGTAACACACTGATGTTTTAGTTGTTGTGGTTTCTCAGGCTTTGCCAATGAGGAGCTGCACAAAAAGCTAGGAGTGAACATGGCCAGGACAGCTGTCCCAAACTGGCAAAGGGATATTCCATAGCACAGAACATCCTGCTGAGTATGTAAACTGGGAGAAGCGGGCCATGAAGGGCCAATCACTGCATGAGGATGGGCTGGGCATCAGACGGTGGGTGGTGAGCAAGTGAGTTGGTTTTATTGGGCTTTAGTTCTTCCTCCTTTTTATTACAATTGTTGTTGTTGTTATTGTTCTTATCATTATAGTTGATTATTATTATTATTGTTATTGTTATTGTTATTATTATTACTATTATTATTATTATTACTACTACTATGTTTTTGTTTGGTTGGGGTTTTTTTTAACTTTGCTTTGATTGTTAAAGTGTTCTGACCTCAACCGATGAGTTTTAATTTTTTTCCCAGATTCTCCACCCCATACATTGGAACGGGACAGTGAGCAAGCAGCTGAGAGGTACTTCATTGCCAGCTGGGGTTAAACCATGACAGATAGTCAAAGGATAAACCCTTTACAACGAATAGAAGCATAAGACTTATTTCCAGTATTTACATGACTGTCATAGACTTTTATAAGTAATAGGAGGGACAAAACCAGATTTTAAGGAACAAATTAAAAATAAAGTTGTTGAACCACCTAACAGTGAATACCTGAGCTACTATGCAGGAAAACACTACTGTGACTGAATTTCAGCCACAGAGAGGAAAGCTGAAATTCTTTCTGTGTTTTCTATCTACACTCACCTAATTATGGGCAGAGTTAATGTATGAACAGACCCTATGATCTCTAAAAGCAAACCCCAAAATGTCAAGCTTTGTGAAGTAAAATCAGAAGACGACTAGAATATTTGAGAAAAGGTGCCATTTAATGTAGTATTTCTCAAACTTCCTAGTAAATTGTCACCTCTTTTTGTCTCACAACTTGCCATGAAACTTTCTGAGTCAGCAGCAGCTCAATTTCTGCAGAGCAAAAGCTGCTAACTAGCTGAAAGTATTTACATTAACTTACCTGTCATGGAGCACTAGAGTGGCTGCTTAATTATAGATAGATAACAGTTAGATAACTGAGGTAAACAGTTGCACCTTGTAATTGTCTCATCTATTATCACCGCTCACTCCCAATATGAATGTTTCTATGACCTATTTAGGAACTAGTAATAGATACTGGATGTGCAGATGATAGTTACTGCTCCCATCCTGGAAGTCATCTGACCTTTTCACATGTTTCATTTCTTCTCCACTCCTTTTTGGTCTTATCTAGTTAGCTTTTGAAGAAATGAATTCTTGTACATCGTTCCTATGACATGAGATTAGCATCACTGTTTCTCAAAACACACTAATAGTACTAGCAGGTTCTCAATAATGATGTTTCATAGAACTTTAGTTATTCTAGACAGACAAACCAAAATGTTGCAAAATTTTAGAAAGGTGGAAAGCACTTTGCTTACTTCCATGCCTTTGCCCTTCTAAATGATAGTCATTCTTGTATTATAACTCACTGAAATATAACATTGCCGCCTGGTAACAAGACTGGGAGATGAAATTTCACTTGTTGTTACGGTCTTTAGGTCAAAGGTCTGGCATGAATTCTTCAGTTTTTGAAGAAGACTTATGATGAGCCTCCAAGAAACATAATTGCAGAAACTGAAAATATGTTTGAAGTTTTTTGAGTAAAAACCAAAATCAGACACCTAAAATTTTCACTTTTGTGATTATGTCTGAACACTATGGACCTTTATCTTTGCCTGGCAGGTGGCTAAGAGCCTGTTTGATACACGGTGGTTACTGAACCCATTCCTAGTGAGCCAACATCTAAATATTAAACTTCTATTCCAACTAACGTCAATACTGGAAGAATTCTGCAGGAAGTCAATTATCTAAAAAAGGAATAACATATGAAAGACATTTGCAATGAAAAGCTGAAAAGCTTTAGCTGTTGCTTTCTTTACTGCCCCTCCCATGGGCAAGTCTATAAGCTCTCATCTACAGATCCAGGACACTGGTTATTTTCCTTAGAAAAACCCCTGCCATTTTCCTGTATATTTGACCTTCTCACCCATTTCTATCTTTTCTGATTGAAAATTAATTGCTTCCTAACTCTTCCCTAAAGTAAGGTGACAAGAGCTATCTTTCTGCTGGGATAAGCAGTATTCCCAGAATTCAAATAAGTGGCATCTTCATTTATTGATTCCTCCTACATTTTCTTTAGCTAGGGAATACCTTAGAGGCCTCCACATTTCTGAGTAATTTTCTGCACCTCTTGGATGTTTACTTCCCCATTTATTCACTTTTGTTTCTCAAATTTAATTAAGTTCTGTGTCTGTGACCCCATGGAAGAGAAAGAGATGAAAGTTTCTGTTGCCTTAATGTTTTCTAGTGAATCTAGATTTTAAACAAGTTGATTTTTTAAGGAACATTTTAAAGAAATAAAATAATGGCATACCTATTCCTTATAGAATCAATGGATTCCAAACATAGACTGGAACTCTGTGAAGAGTCTATTAACTGAAATTCATTTGTTCCAAATTCTAAAACCTAAGGTCCTATGTGAAGGTTTTAAAATAGAACCTCTCTGCAGAAAATAAACAAAAACTTTAAATTCTGATCAACTCTTTAGGCTTCTAGAGAGGATCCTAACACTTGATAAAGAATAAAAAGTTGAAGTTTTAGTAAGTTTACTGATATGTCTTCTCTGTTCTCCCTTTTAGCTGACATTCTAGAGGCTCAGTTCTGCCAGGAAATCTGATAAAGTGCTATTAATCTCTTCTTTCCTTCCTACATACATACCTTGTTGCTGCTTTGCAAAATACAGCCAGAGAGTCATTGCAAGTTGTTTGGTGACCAAGATATAACTCTTCAGCCTTTGCATTCTTTTAGGTGCCAGTCTAGACCCACTGTGCCTCTTGAGTAATAACAAAAGCAGCAGCTCATAAAATTCAAGTCCATATGTTCCCCTTTTGCTGTCTTTAGTTAGCTCTACAGCCACCTTGCTGTAATTTTCCAGGTGAAATAAAAATTAAATTAAATAGGATTTTAATTCATACCTAGGAAAAATCACCTTTAAAATAAGGTAATAACTAAACATTTACAAACAAATTGAATAACTTATGTAGTCCTCATCAGATGTAGTATCAACCTATGATGTCAAAATCATTTTTAATGATCAAAAAGAAGTTGAACAGGAGAAATATTCTTTTCCTTGATTTCTCCTAAAATGCTCTCACCAAATATTCTTTACAAAGGTTTATATAGGACATGTAAGAACAGCTTATTGGGTTCAGAAAATGACTTTTATTCAACTTTCCATTCCTTTGGGAAAAATATATATGTATTTAGATAAATATTTTGGTATTTTTTGCCATATTCCAATTAAATTACTTTTAAATGTTTTAAAGATCTCTTTGAAATCTCTCTTTTACTTTCTGTGTTACATATAAAAACAGATGTATTGCTTTCTACTTTGTAAACAACCTTTTTAATGATATTATCATCTCTGGGTATTGAAGAGAACACAAGTCATTAATTCCTTTAGCAATTTAAACTAAGAGATACTGTCTTTATATTTGTCTCAACACCAGGAAAACTGGAAAATTGTATGCCATGCTCATTTAGCTTATGAAATGTCATCAAGTTTATGTACAACAGTAATGGATACTTCCTTATTTAAGTAAAAAATGCATACTTTAAGAATGGAAATTATGAAACTCAGCTCAGCAAAAATCTATGCAATCCTTGAGCTTTGAGGTTTAAATTCCTCTATCTTTTCCTCTAAGGTAGGAACTCAACAACTTTCCCTTAATTGTTCATTTGTTGTACATGTGTCATGCTGATCCTCTTCAGGAAAACGTCCATGTCACAATTACTCTTGAGGGTATCATGCCAATATATTACAAAATCAATGTTTTCCAAGTATACCAGAGGCTTTTTTATCAGATTTAAAAATAGCTGGTGAATGACTAGTCATTTTGCAAGGTTTGACAACATTTTCAGTTTTAAATAGACTACGTGAACTAGGCAAGAAATGGAAAGAACATATAGCAAGTGATATTGTACCAAAATAAGAGAACTTTAAAAGAACTGCATAATCATGGATGGCCCTACACCCTTGTTTCTTCCCCTCAGGACAAAGTGTTTTTCCCCAGAAAACTAGCAGAAGGCCCAAAATCAAAGTGCACTGCTGCATCAATACCTCTGACTTTAGAACCACAATTTCCACACTTGCAGATTTCACTGAAAAATCTAGTTGCAATCACTAACCTTTCAGAAGTTATCCAAACTCCAGATGTTTTATCAACAGCTAGAGAAAAATGGTTATTACTGTATTGCTCACTGTTGCTATATCTTTTTGATGATGCTCAAACATTTCAGCAAACAATTTCTTTGTCAGCTCTTGACAAAGTAGCCAGCTGTAAGACACAGTTTCATAAAGATAACCTCGGAATGCATTGGAATGAAATCCCTTCATGAGATCCAGGTTATACAGAAAATCAGCCACAATGTCTGTCCTACAATGCCTACAATCTAACCGTGTTTTCACTGGGGGGAAGGGGTTTAATTACTTTTTTTCCTTGCACTTGGTTTAATGTGACTCAGATTTTAGGAATTTTGTAACTGTTTACTTTACATATTGCTGTTACAAGATTCATGACTTAAAATTTCAAAATTCTTGCAATTGCCACTTTTATTCATACATTTTACCACAGACAATATCTTGCAAAATTCTACTAGAGGATTCTGTTTATGATCCATTCTCAAAATTAATATTACATTTTTTGAAAGCCACTCCATTATGATCAACTTATATTTGCTCTTCATTTAATGACATGTTGTTCAGAATAACTACAATACTAAAGATACAAGAAACTACAAAAATAAAAAAAAAATAGGTGTAGTTTTACATGAAAAAATCTAATTAATTCCACTGCAATTTTTTTCAACAAGAAAAGTTATTAAAGTTATGTTTATAACCATTGAGGAACAATACAAGAAATCACAGGGATATTCATGACTGTAAGACTAACAATTTGAATAAAAATTTTGTGCACAGTTATCACAAAGTTGTTACAAACACTCCTCCCTTTTTCGCCTTTCTTCCACTGTATCCCTGCCCTGAAAGAGATATCAACTCCAATGTAAATCCATACAGAGAATATAGACCTGGAGTCACTCAAATACACTTTACTCAAGAAGCTGGATGTAAGCCAGCTCCAGTCTGGAAGCAATCTAAGCACGTTCATACAGTGATGCATGCAGATTTATAAGCCCTGCCTCTCAATGTTGATGTTCCCCATGATGTTCACTAGAGGCTTTGCTACCGTTATTTATTTTATTTGGAATGCACTCAGATGCAATGGTGATGAGCCGCAGTACAAAACCCTGTGAGAGAGAGTGACAGAGTGTGAGACAGAGATGAGAATGAGAATAAAGGCATTTTTATTACATTCGTCTCAGTTTGAAATTCATAATCCTGAAATTCTCTGAACAATGGACTTAAACTACAGTCAGCAATTCAAGAGGAACAGATTCCTCACATGAGCCTCTTGGTGTGTGGTGCCAAAAGGTCAAAAACATTGAATACGATTTAAATGTGTAAGTTGAGACTCTGAAGAGAAACCACACATTCAGAAGTGGTGTGAGAAATGACCACAAGCCCTTTTAACACGAGTTTCTGTCACAAAGCAAATCTTCTCTAACACCAAGATTCTGATTATACTCCTCTAATCCACTAGTTAAAAATGTAAGGGAGGAAACTGCATCCTCTTACAGCCTGAATATTCTCTGTTCTGCTCTCAAGGGACCTTAACATATCTGGCTTTGGGCACATAATTGTCTTCCTTTACTTTGGGATGTGGCAAAATTGAGAAATAAATCATAATATTATATGCTTTATTGTAGTAAATGCTTTCTTAATCTGTTTGTTTCACACACATATATAAAGAATATACTCCACACTTATATTCTGTTTCTCCATGTGCATAAAATTGCCACAAATAAAATAAGAGTCAGTTTATTCTTTGTATCAGATTAGAAAAAAAAAGTTTTAAACCTTTTTATGGAGTGATAAAATAGAAACAAATTTTATAATTTATGGTTCACAGGATGCAACAATTGACATTATATAGAAATTTAATCAGTCTTGCAGAGCTCACAGACATATCACAGTAGGAGGTTCTTTTGACATTTCATGGAGAACTAGGCAAGATGAGGTACAATATGTGTGTATATTTCAGTATGTTATGCATTTTCTTAAGCTTTTATCCTTTCAGGAGTCACTGTCATTTTGAAGGAATCATTCCTTTAAAAAATTCTAAATACATGAAAGACAAACTTCAAGATTTGTTTCGACCAAAATAGTAAGAAATACCTGCAGATATTCCATATCCTTTCTGATATGGATTTCACAAAACTGAGACACTTCTTTAACACCTTTTCTATACCTCTTGAAATCTGTCAGGTGTACAGCACCTGGCTATAGTCACATAATCAGGCTGTAACCCTCATGTCATGTAGAGTTATGACTGGGAACATTTTGCCGCAAAGTCTATCAAAAGGCGCAGGACGAAAAAGTCAACTCGAAGTCTTATTCACCCACAGCTACCTAATTTCTACATTCCAAGGAACAAAGAACACAGCCTGAAGAGGGGGCTATAAAACTATTATTTTCATGCTAAATTTTAATATTCTTATTTGCAGTATGCTGGTTTCTGTAATGAACAGGGAGTGTCATAAGTTTACTTCATGCAGAAGTATTCCACTATTGTTGATTGAAACAACTTTGCTCCTGAAACAATTTTATATCAGAGTGCCATAATTATATTTATAACTATTTAGTAAACCTACTTATACACTATTATGATATTAGTTCTTGTTGGACAGAACTTCTGAAGCCTCAGATACTTTTTCATGAGCCTGTGACTATGACTGTTTTTCAGAAATTCTCATTAGGAATGTAGGCAGCTACATAAAACTTTTGATAATGTTATCTGATGCATTATTAAAAGTTTTGCTCCTATTATCAAATTAATAACCTAAATTTTTTCATTCTCCACCATTTTTTCTCATACCCCAAAGCTGCAGGTTAAATATAAAACCCACAGCATTCACTTTTTTAATGGAATCAAATTCCATCTTCACAGACCTATCTTAGGAAACAAAGATAAATATAAAACACTAGAAATAGCTCAAAATTATATATCTGGCCAGATAACCAGTTTAATACAATACTTTACTATATTATTAGGGACAATCTTTTTTGAGATTATGAAGTAGGAACAAGAATCACAGTCATAAATGAGTGGAGCTGGGTGAAACTATTTTGAAGTTTTTTCCCAGTAAAAATATGCAGCATTTATATCTTGATTTTACTTCAAATTAAACTATGTTTCCTTAAATTGCATGTAGAAAGAGTATCAACCCAGCAAAGAGCCCAGTTACAGTAAGCCAATAATTAAAGACTGAGGCTGGCCTACCACTGACTGATGGCTGGCTGGAGAAGTTTTCACTCCTATTTGTTCTATTCTCAAAGACATCATGAGCCATGGATAGAGCCATGAATATTACATTAAGCCCACAAACACAAAACCAAACCCAAAACAATTACGTGGTAAAATTCTGGGTGAAGTAACAGCAAAGACAGAAGTTACTCTTGAGATTTCAGAAGTAAAGGTATTGATGATTCCTTATATTCATGGTTATGAAGGAACGTTGTTCTTTTATATCCTGCCAAGTACTGCAAGCTTATTTGATTTCAGACAATCAAGAAAATTCCATTCCAAAATAAAGCTCCAAAATGGTTACCATTTTTTTAAACTTTTTTTTGGTTCAATATAATTAAAAATGGCACCAAACAACCTATTTAAAAAGCATAGAAACCAGTTGCCATCTTAGAAGTATTAAAACAAAGAAAGGCTAATTTTCTTCAAGCTAACCTGTGTCAGTATAAGAGATCAACTAATTTCCAAAGTTTTGTGTGGCCTATAAAAGTGCACCTATGGCTTCTGTAAGCAATTTTTCAATATACCATTGTTAGACTTGGAAAGCTGCAATTTGGGTTTACATGTCAGTATTCATCAACAAAGCACCAAACTTCATCTGGAGAAATAGAGCATGAAATCACTTTCTCACCCTGCTTCTGTGCATCATACCTAACAACACTGAAACTTAAAAAAACCCCACACCAATATTTAAGTGGTGTAAAAATAAGTTGTCAGATCATTTTCTCAACTCAGTATCACATCCAGAAGTACACGCACTTCTGCTAACAGCTAGAAATCTGAACACTTCATTGCAACTGCTACATTACCTTTACCTTCTATTTTTCATAACTGGAACAAAAGCAAAAAGAACCTCCAAAAAGCATGTTTAAATTCTACACATCTATGAGAGCATAGGAACAAATAGAGACACATTTCAGTTGTCTCAGGATGAATAGTCACTTACTAGTGAGAAACACTGTTGACCATTGAAGACTTAAATGAGTAAAAATACTATCTGGCTTCTGAGAAAAGAGGGCTGAGCAAAACTAACAATCTTACAAAATTCATTGGGAGGTTCAAGAAGGTTTCCAGAAGTACACAGTACTATTCCTTTTTCTACAACTTCAACATCAGCAGAGCTTCATCAAACTATCCATGTTTCACTTTTTTTAGAATCTCACTTGTAATGTGGGACAGCATAAGTGAACAAATTATGAAAATGTGCTGTTTATAAGGCAGTATATTGATTTAGGAAGGGCATTATTCACAAGGTTTTTGGTTTAACACATCAGATATACAATTACAGTAAAAAATTAAAAGTAATGTTCTGGACCAACTTGCTTAAGCAGTTGAAAGACTATTTCGGGTTTTTTTATTTACCAATATCCTGCAACTCATAGTTCTCCATTTGCTGATCTGGCAAGACGCAGGTGTACCAAGAGAAAGCCTATCTTAGGTTACGCCTTTATGTGAATATTACAACGTACTGAAAGATCACAGTTCAATCCTTTCTTGCTTCTCCTTCTTATTCACGGCTTCAGATCAACTCCCTCTGGTTTATGAAAAAAAACCCACTCAAACCCCCAAATTATCATAAAAACACACAAAAAAAACCCCAGCAACAACAAAACCTAACCACTGAAGAAAACTAGCTATTCAAAGAAATCTAGGACATTTAAAGGAGATCTAGGGTCTACTTACTATAGAAGCCACTTAAAGGCTTTCACAAGTCTGGAAGTTTTTTTCATATAAGTAAAGAAAAGGTGTCAAATGAAGCCTCCTATCACCCTATCAGAAATTAGTACACTTAAAAGTATACTTAAAAGTATAAATTTAAATTCAAATTTCTTCATTTGTAGCTGCTTCCTCGGGCTGCCTTTCACTAGCTCAGTTGCAAAGAAAAATGTATCAAACAGCTCTATTCTTGTCTTCTGCTTTCTGTTCAAGTTTCTTCTATCCCATCCTTTTCCTTTAATCCTTTGCTTCTTCTGCTTACTCCCTCTATATTTTTTGTAATTATTGAGGGGAAAAAAGAGAAAGTAGGTTTTAATCTCGACTCCATGTTTCCCTAAAATAAGAGAGAAATTATTGTCAAAAAGGGATAGAGACTGAATACTGTGGTTAGCTGAAAATTCTTGTCATCTGCTCCAGAGATGGAGCCATAATTGTTATTGCTTCTTGCCTGGAAGAAAGGTATAAAATTGTGGATCTTCCCTGATGCCTCTTGTATCCTTAAACAGACTGCTTTAGTCACCAAGGTTCTCAGGCTGGACCCATCCTGAACATTTAATTCATGTTTAAAGAGGGAAGCTCTCACACAGTTGTAAACACAGCCAATGTTTTTGCCGGGTTTTTCAAGTTAAGGTGTTCACACATTGTTTCAAATCCCTCATGTAGCTTGAAACTTGTAAATTTTGAAGGAGATGAATAGGAGGAGTTAATACTACAAAATTCTGGCTCTTTGCATTGGATCATTAAGCACAATTAGTTGCAGCACCCTTGTTACAAGGCAATATGAGTAAGCACTTCAGATGTAATAAAAGGCAGTACATCACTGATAACCAATCTATATTCAGCTTACTACCACCTGTAAATGCAGGCAATATGTTTCTTTTAAAGAGGCTTGGAAAGAGGTTCCCAGGATACCTTTAGGGAACGTGTACTTTTTGAATTAATTAATCACTGGATGTCATCACTGCTCCACTCCACTGCATATGAAACAGCACTTCTCTGGCACTTGAAAATCTTAGTCAGAAGGAGGTTCACGTAAAACAGTTTAAGATAAATATAACTTCAGTGCAAGAGAGTTAATTCCAAATGGAAATGGGGAAAATATCAGTGCAGCTTTTATATTGCAGATGAGTTTCCTTCATTACTTGCATTATTTTCATGCATATCAACTTAGAAGATTTTCCTTTTTTTTTCTCCTTTTACTAATATATTGAGTGAATGCTCTTTCAGGGAGGTGATCTTGGCAGACACATATTGCAGGAATAAAAGCTTTTAAGTTCTCTACCAATGTACATTGGCCCTAAGATCCTGGCCAATACAGTGTTCTATAGTGAAGAAATATAACATTTTTTTCCAAATAGGGGTCTTTTTTTGTCATATGTACAAATAGAGGTAGGATACCAAAGCATGAATTTTCACTAGTGACCCTAAGGCAAAATGTGAACCAAGGTCTCCAGAGGGGAAAGGCTAATGCACTAGCTTACTGCACCACCAAGTCCCCTTCACTTTCCAATTATCACAGAACCTCTCCTAGTGCTGTGACATTCTCCTTGCCACATAGGTCAAAAAGTGAGTTACTGTCAAAAGTGATTAATCTATCAGCTGGCTCAGGAATTCCATAGAATAAAATGAGTAGTGCTTGTCCTAAACACAGTTGCAATACTACAGATTGACTTCCAGACTTTTTATATCTCAAATCACGACTGTTTTCTCATTCATATAGTATCATGTCGTATCAGATTTAGAGACATCTTGTAAGAGGGAAAAACCTTCATGGTATCTCTTTCATAATTAATTTCAGGTTTATACGTACTACAAACCAAAGACCTCTGCTGAAATCCCTTTATTGCTAATGCATGAGATGATGTATGAGAGGTCTGTTTCTAAATATGTAGCCATATTATAAATGATCCAAATATATTTTGTTGGTTTTTTTTTTCTAGCATACTTTTTATTTATAAAGAAGTAAGCTACTTATGAACTCAGAAAACTAACATATACTTAAAATTCAAAAGGTCATGATAGTTTTTGTCCTCCATAATTTTCCTATATCCTGCAGAACATAAAAATAAGTTTCAATTGACCCTCTTCAATGATTCACAAGACTAGCTTATTTGTACAAAATCCCCAACATTCATGCCCCGATTAAAATCATATTTTCACACTTAACAGATTTACTCTAATGTTGAAAAGTCATTTTCCCAAATACGCTTTCAATAATATGAGATTTCTCTTCCTTGAAGGATTTAATTATTTAGTACTACAGATTAAACAACACTGTGTGGTTTCAACATGTGAACCCTTTTTGCTCCCTTTTTAAGGTTATTGGCTTCATTTTGCCTCAAAGTGTCAGACAAGCTTACTAAAGATGCTAAATATTTATGAAGTTCTTGGCCTCAATGGTATGAATCAGTGAGTACAAAATTAGGTGTTTAACAGATTAATCAAAGTCTCAATTTTATACCAACAGTTAATTGCAGTTATTTTGGTGTCTAAAGACTTTCTTTATCCTAAACTTACAGACACCTTCCAGCTCCACTTCAGGGGAAAAACAAACAAAACCAACCAACCAAATAAAAACCCCAAACAAAGCACAAAACTTGCACAATTTAACTTTAGGACTTTAATACAGTTGTTCATTTTGACTGTTCTGTAAATAAGGTCTGTGAGTCAGGATCCCGCACTAAAAATTTGCCTCCAACTTCAAAAAAATTCCACACAGGGCTCTTCCAGCAACATTGATCCTACTGCGGTGGTATCAGTGCTGTGTCATCACTGCCCTGCCAACCCTTTGCATTTGCTTCATGCAGACTTAGTGGGTATAGAATAACTGTTATAAAAACATTCATTTGCTTTTTTCCTAAATATTTCTTTAAAACAAGTTCTGTACATTTACTGGGTATTGAATGAACAGATATTTTACAATTTTACTTTTATATCTGTTCTTCAGGCATCAACTAACTAACAAACTGTTGCTAAAAGAAAACACCCAGTGGAACCACAGAATCATTGGGTTTGAAAGGACTGTAAAGATCATCCAGTTGCAACCCCTATGTCATGGACAAGGACACCTTCACTCATATTATGTCATGCTGATACATCAATCTTTAAATTACAGTATTTTTAAGGAAACCTTAATTTTATATATTACATGTTGTTAACAAGCAAGACCTCACTACAAAATTGATTCACAACAGAAAGAAAAGGAATAATTGCTTTGACTAAAATAACATAGCAAAGACCTCAGGTGCAATTTCCTTAAAAATCCATCACATTTTGCTTTAAAATATCTAATGCTAATGTTTTGGTCTGAAAAATATGCTGTAATTAGCTAGAACTACATAGTAAAATAACTTCTTAAAGAAGTTCCAAAAGCTACTTTTTTTTTAATCAGTTGAAATATGTAGATAATATGTTGTTTTGATTGCCTATAATATTTAGCCTTCATCAGCTGCACAGAGATTTGCTGTGATTTAAAATCCCTAGAATTTCAGCTAACAACATGGAGTTTCTTTGGAAGAAGGAAAACATTTTAAAATAGCAATTACCACCGTAATTGCAAATAGCTGAAAGTTTTTGAATTTTTGATGGTCTGACTCTAGGCTTGATTTGCAACATCATTCTTGATTGCATTCCTCTGTAAATCTTCTGTTGACATTCAGGGGTTTGTTATGGGGTTCTTGTTTGTCTTGTGGGGGTGGTTGTTGTTGTCATTGTCCTTGTTCTTGTTGTTGTACTTTGGGTTTTTTTGTTTGCTTTGAGTTTTGTATTACCAACATTGGTAGAAACTGTCATCTAAAAACTGGGGAAAGAGTAAGTGAAGAGAATAAGCAAGGATGAAGGTAAAGATAAAGAATTAAAGGTCTTTCACATGAATATTCCATCTTTTTAAAAAATGCTTGTAGAATATATTCCAAAGGGTTCTTCTAAGCAGATTTTATAAATAATTTACCAAATATTTTTAGTGGGAACGAAAACATCAATAATTGCCCTAATAGATTCCTTTTAACTTCTATTCTTTATTTCATTTCACTTCAAAAGTGAAACAAAAGAAAACTAGATCACCAACTCCAGCTCCCTCCTGTCTGCTTCAAATCCAAAGGAAGGTAGTTCTTCCTCAGGCTGAATAGCCATAGTCTTAAATGCATACTGTATATCCATACATAACTTTCTCTTGACCAAGTTTTTGGAAAACCTAATTGCTTGGTACCATCAATTGCATTGATAAGAACCATAGTAATTACAACTAGCAGAAGGAGATCTGTGAAAGGTTTCACAGTGTTTTGAAAGGACTTTGGTATCACTAATGACATGCAGTTTGGAAAACCTGCATATTTGATAGTAGTTTATGCATTTGTATTTCTACTTCTCAGAGAGGGGAACTACTCATGGAGTACCATATGCCAATTTAGCAAGAACAACAACTGACTATTCCCAGTGTTCATAATACAGGTTACAAAATAATATCAATATACATATAGACTATACACTATATGTTACAATATTTCAGCATTTAATAACCATGAAGAGACTGAGGGAAATCATAGAATGACTAAGGGCATGTCAGAGACAAAGATGTAATTGTTTTGGGATGCATAGTCTGATAAATCATCTTTTATGACTGGTTAAATTCTAAAAAAATTCCTTTCACTCTCCTTTTTAAATTCTATTTTTAAAGCACATTCACATTTTTATATATTTGTCCCTCAGACATTTTAGGATTGTCTGATGGAATAAGACAAAAATGGCCACTTTCAGAAAGTGACATTTCAGTGTCAATATCTTAAATATTTTCTTTCTTTCTTTTGTAAAGTTTCATGTAAATGCAATTCAAAAGTTGAAGAAACTTTTTAATTACCTCACCTTCAGATTTGTAAACTGCATGTGACAGATTGAATATCAGTTCTTTGTTTATTGTTACCTGCAAGGACAGGAACTTGCAATTCTTTAAGTCTGCAGTGGTAAATTTGAACACAGTTTTGCTCTCGGTAACATTTTGTAACTTCTTTTAGTATTTGTCCAAAAACTATTAATAAAGAAAAGACAGAGAATATCCCACCTATTTTGAAAGTAAGGCCATTATAAGCCAGGTATGGTAATTATTATCTTCAGGGTTATGAAATCTACTGAGCATATGGCAATTTACATTTACTTAATTACATGTAGACTTAATTAATTGGTAAGTTTACCTGTACATTTACTAACATTTGCTCTTCTTAAAAAAAATCAATATGTTAAGGGTTAACATTAGAGCACAATAGAAATACATTCTTTGATAGGAGAAAACATATTAAAAAATCCTAGTAATGGGTGCTTCTTATTACTATATCTATTTCTAAAAATTCAAAGGAGTAGCCTAAAAGGCTTAGTTTACCAGCTGGTAGTGGATGCTTACGGAAGGACTTTCATGAATCACACATTTTCTAAACTGTTGCTCTTAAACGTCTGAAAATAGGCATTTTAAAATTGGACTGTGGTATTTTAAAATTGGACTGAATTGGGCCTACAACATAGGCCCTTAGTGGAGTGTATGGCCCCTCATAAATTTCTTTTGAGAGAAATAAGAGATAATTCACCAAAAGTTTGAAAAAAACCTCCTTTAAATATGCCTAAATTCTTTGGGATTATATTTAAGAGGCAACCCTTCTTATAAAAGGAGATCATATATTTGTACCAATTTCACCAGTTGCAAAATAATGAAACAGACGTAAGAGAGTACATTTAAGGATCACTAAATTCTAAATGTTCTCATGATCAGATCACTACTTGCCTTTTTGGGTCAGTTTTGGGTTGGTTTTTTTTAATAAAGAGGAAATAATAATGAAGTGATTTCTTTTCCCGAGGAACATTTCAGAGAATCCCAAACAAGACTTTCTTATGCTTTACTCATTCATAAAACGCTTATAAAGCATGCTGCAATCATACATGATTTGCTTCTTTTAGTCTCCTATATCTATCCAGTTTTCAATCTTATCCTCTTTTGTTTTCATAATTTTATATATGTTTCATTTAGTTTATATGAATATACAGTATCTAGTAAAATGGGATCCAGATGGTAATGAATTTTTCATACTAGATAATAAAAAATAGTATAATAACACCAGTAACATGACAGAGCCCTCAGTCTAAACTGTTAATTCCTCTTTTCCTTGGAAAAGGTGCACTGTATCAACTTTAATAATGTGAGAGATGCATTTTGTTAGTTAATATCCCCTGTGGAGAGCTACATACAATTAATTCACCACCCAATTGCAAAACTGGGAAATTTTCCAACTCCTTCACCTGCAGACCAAACTAGTGCCACCGTCCTCTTGGCTCTCTTCACGAAGATCTTTGTAACACTTTGCATGTGCAGTAAGGCAACTGAAATCCTTTACTTTTAATAACATCCAATCTGCCTGTCAAATCAAATTATTGTCTCAGTGACAAGCCATAAAGACAGCTTGAACACACTGCGAGTCAGGAGTAATAATTGATCTCTTGAATATTTTTCCCATGCTATGAACCTTGTGCTTCAAATGAGCATATCCCAACTATACCTTACAAGGATCAGGCAAAGCCACTTCAAAGCCCAGTCACTGCAATATAGTCATGCTATAAGAAAGACTAGTTCATATCCACTTCCTCAGATTTCCTCACCAACACTCTTTATTAATGTGATTAAATCACATGCTTTGTGAGGTTAATGTGTAGGTGGATCTGTACTTAGATTAGTAATAGTTTGCATGTAGTCACAGACTTTCCTTCAAATAGTCCACGTAAGAAATAGTCACATCTTCTTTTGACTTTACCAAAAAACTTCGTTCTGTTTCATGATGGAAATTGTCATTCAATTTTAAAACTTATTCCATGAGATGTCACAGATATTCATGTATTTTTATACGTCCATTTCAAAAAAAGGAAATACTATGTCTAAGCTTGTGAAAAATATTAGTCCCTCTATACTTCTTTAATGTTTTCTTCCAGAACTTGTTTTTTTTCTTGTTCTTAAGCAGTTCATGTGATTTGTAATTTTCTTCTATAAATTGCATGTCTTCTCAGACATGAATGTGAAAGACAAAGAAATTAGTATTTTTTATTACTGAGCTGTTTCTTTCCATCATAGAAGGAGAAAGAGACATTGTTGGCCAAAAGTCAACATTACAAACGGTTTAAATGTGAACCCTGTGGGAAGGAAAAAGCTTGCTGGCAGGTTTCTTAAAAAAAGATCTTCCTAGGTAAATTATTTCTTCGCTGGTCTTTAGCACAGAATAGCGTAGATTCTAAACAGCCACTCTGCACATTCACTCCTGTCCTTCCCAGACAAAACTGAGTCTAAGATAAATTATTATTTTTTTTTATAGATAAAATGAACCTTAAAAATGCCATGAAAACAAGAGGATTTTATAGTATAGCTACAAAACAGTGTGGCTTTCTTCAGGCAAGATTAAAAATCAATTTAGAAAATTTATTTATCTACAGAAATATTGAAAGGTTCTCGCTCATCTTTATAACTTCTAATGGGCGTGGCAGACCACTCACACGTAAAGCAGTCAAGATTGCTCTTATGATAAATAAAAAAGAAATTTAAAATGATAATTTATATCAACACACGTATTTCGATAAAATAAGAGGAAAGAGTAAGATTTACAAATCAAGTGAGGCATCTGAAGTGAGTCTTGGATCAAATAGTGGTATGTATTGTGAAGACATAAAAATATACACATAAATACCTAAGCTTTTATAACTAATACTCCTAAGTCACCTAGCACCCTGCTTCCATACACATCTAATGCTACACCAGACCAATCAAGGTGAGGACTTTGTTACCTAAACCTGACTTAAATTCTCACACTAAAAAGTTCCCTGATATATCTCACTGGTGCAAACAAGTTTCCTTACCAGGCATTCCAGAAGGAGCCCTGGCACCTGACCTGCTGTGATAGATTCCCACTGAAGTTCTCCATGTATCAAACTTTTAGTATGCAATGTGGAGACTAACATAGTCTAAGTGCTTTCACAGCTCCAACTCCCTAAATAAACTCTTACACACACATATTCCAAATAACCCTAAAAGCTTGCAACACAGTAATCATGGGAGATTCTCTTTTAAACAGCAAAATGTGAGTTATAGCATTGGCATTTCACTCATCAATACCAGTCATTAATTTCCAGATGAGTTTATTTTTGTGCTATTATCAACATATCCTATATTCATAGACAATAAAAATAACATTTAGGCTTAGAGGAAACAGCATATTTACAGGATACAAATTAACTATTGAGAAAAAAAATACTATTGCTGAGAGAATTCCCCAACATTTACCATCACAAAAGGCACTATCAACATATGCAAACAAGATTCCACATTGCTAATATGGAACTAGTTTATCCCGAAAATACACAGTGTCCCCTGCTGTGATGAAAGGAGACGCCCAACATATTAAAGTTGTGCTGAACAAAGAAAGAGGTTTTAAGAAAAGACCCAGTTGTTATAAAAGTACAATCCTAACAGCTCAAATGACTACCAAGAAAAGCAATACAGCCTTAATATTTAAATGCACCCTCAATTCGATAATGAAAAAAAATGCATAAGAAGGAATCAGTGTCATATACTGAAAATTATATTATTTGCTGATGAAAGCAACCATCATAAGTCAAACAACCAAGATTTTCATATCCATCTTCAGTCACTTCACAATACACAAATCTACAGCTTGTCTACAGGTGTGTACCCCTGCCATACAAACAGAAATTACTTCAGTTGCTCGCTGAATTAAAGTCTCATGTAAACGCTAAAATACACTGGTTAAGGAGGTGTGTTGAAATACCAGCTGAAAATGTGCCTAAAGCAAACAACAAAAGGAAATGGGGTAGACAGACAAAAATAATTTTAAATTTCAAAATACCATCCTATTGAAATAATCAGGAAAAAACCCCTATAAACTATTAAAAATTCATATACATACAGTCAGTAATTTTAAAACACTCCAAATGTTTTTATACTGATTTTGCAATTTTTAGTAAAAATTAGCTAATAATTATGACCAGAGTCATAAGCTACACTTCAAAAAAGAGCTACACTTTCTTAAGCTACACTTCAAAAAAAGCTACACTTTTCAAACTTTCAATTATCTAATTGCAAAAATATCAGGAATTCATTTTCAAACTTCTACTATTGACTCATACTAATGCCACTTCTAATTTCAAAGCATTAATTATTTCTATTGAAAAATAATTTTAATGGAGAATTACAAATCAAGTTCTACCATCAGCTCTTCTGAGGCTGAGAATAAATTTTAATTGTAAAGCTCAAAGTATTAATACAGTCTTTCTTTAACAATTATTAATTTTCATAGAAAAAGAAGAAAAATACTAAGCCATAAAAATCTATCAATAATATTTTCCAATTGACAAAATACTTGTCCCATGGCATTATTTTTTTTTCTACTTCAATTTAGAAAAAAAAAAAATCAAAAAATCAGTATTTACCATGTCTGCAGAAATTCTACATCTGATAATTTGTGCAGACTAAGTCCATTGAAGGCACCCAGTTCAAGTTTTTCATTTTTTGACTTATTTATATCTTTTTTTTTTAACTTGTTTTTCCTATTCTCTGCAGCATTGCAGGTCTTTAGAAGAAAACAGTCTTCAGAAAAAGGTGGAGAATACGCTCATTATTACATACCTTCAGTACTACATATCATGATATCTATCAAGCATAAGAAGCCAAATAGCAAGAAATTTTACCACAAACTAGCCTTGAGAACATATTACTCTAATGAATTAATTGAAGATAAGTCTCCACACAGCTGTTCAAGAAGTTCAAGTAGTTAGAGGAGCGTGACACATCGGAAACAACAGCTGCATTCTTCCTTATCTCGCTGTCTTGGAGTTTGTGTTACTACTACACATTTCCAGGATTGCACAGCTTTGCCAGTTCTGACAGTCATGTCTGATTCTTGGTTTTGCCTCAGCAAAACTATGGTACCCATGAGTAACTTCTTACTGCAGTTCCCTACAAGGGTCTGCTTCTTCCTCCCTGCTGACACCAGTGGTGGCTTCCTTGCCTTGGTGTCTGACTCTTCAGGCAGCACTTGCTCAAGCAGCTGCTCCTGTCTCCTCAGGGAAACCTCGGGAAGAGTATATTGATTCAGCTAATTCATTTTAGGATGGCAAACTATTTTAATGGAGGAAAGATTTGTCATGATATGCATGCTCAGTCTGATTGGGGAATGGATTAAGGCCCCATTATCAAAAAGAAACCACTTTCAAGAAAACCATTTTTTTAAATGGCATGACCCAAATTCACTGTTCAGAAAGTGTGGATGACAAGGCTGTCTTTTTCCTTTGCATGTGCAATGATTTCATTGCACTATCACTAACAGCTCTGTCTTCATACGATCAAGAAAAGGAGACATTTCCAGCTTTAGAATACAACATATGCCAATTGCAGAAGACTAAACCAACAGCTTTCTTTTAATTAGATACCTGATGTCCTTGAGGAAATATCCATCTGGATTTCAGCAAGGTATTTCATAAAACACCACATGTGAAAAGGTTAGTTAAAGCTGAAAACACATAGGCAAGCAGTGAACTTGAGAGGTGGATAAGGACTGGCTAAAGAAGAAATGGTAATAAGTTGTTCTGAAAGGTAAAACACTGGACTGAGAGACAGTTACCAACCGAGGTGCAAATTTTGGCACAAGAGTAATTTATAAATTGGAAATGAAAAAAAATAGATTGGAAAAGTAAATATGTTTCTAAAAGATAGTAAAGATGAGATTTCTATTAGAAAAAGCAAAAACTTCTAAGATGGACTTTGCTAACTTCATGATGCTAATATGAGAAAATTGGAGACCAAGAAGGTACCCTTTGGTCTTGGGTTTCAAAGTTTATTGAACTTCTATTTTTTTACCAGCTTCTGTTCCTTTAACCATCACCATTCCCTTAACATCCCTTAATGTATCACCACATTCTGAATGTAGCCTCTGCTTTCTTAAGACCCCTAAATCACCTGATTTGAATTCTTCAAACTAATAGTCCTAGAATTTGTCACTCATGATGATTGTAATAAGGTCCCTCACTCTCAAAAGTCATTTAAGCCATTTTCAGTGAAAAAGTAGTCAGTGCATTCCTTCACTACCTCTAGCTTTACTGTTGTACTTTTTCTGCTCTCATTCTTATTAGTTGCCTTTCTTGACTTTTTCATCATTTCCTCCTGCTTTGCTGGGTTTTTTCTTAATATTCATTAATATTTGTTAACCCTGTTTTCTTTAGCAAATATGAGGAATGCCAATAGCAATGACTCATTCTTTCACATACATTACCTTCCAGATTCACAATTCAACTTTGCTTTTTTGAAATATTAACACTACAGATTTGGGAGAAACTAAATAAATCAGAAGGATATATAAGCCTTTCTCCTATGTCTTCACCAACCTGGAAAAAAAATGCACTAAAAATGTAGTGGAGCACAAAATTAGGGGGTAAATATTCTGGTATTGTACTCTTCATTTGCATATTCTGGGTTTATCTGAAGTTCATCATGCCTATTTCTGGACTCACTGTATATGAGTAAGACATGTATAATCAACCCTTAGACGAAATTTCTTTCCTGCTCCGTGGGCAGGTGTTCAGCATGTGAACTAAAAATTAAAAAATATCCTTACCTTTTAGATGGATCTGTGATAAGGCTCCGCTCTGCTGGAAATTGCTCTCATAGACATCATGCACAAGCCTTACAGGCTAAGAGATCAGTACCTAATAAAAAATTCAAAGTCACTGCACGTAATAGGTAATGAAGTGCTGGTTCTAGGCAGCAGCACAGGAACTTCAGGTGTTTCTTAATATTCACTAAGCATATTCCGAAATAGTCCATGCACATTTTCAAAAATTTCTTTCACATAATGCCACTTTTTTCGATCCTATAAAAGACATTTGTTCAATAATATCTACTAAGTAGCTGGGCCTGGGGAAAAGGTATCATTTGCACAGAAGTATTAGAAAGACATTTAGTAGAAAATGACGTATCTTTGAATGCAGCATTCCAGAATACTATAAGGCAAAGCAAATTAATGTTTGCATTACTTATATTTCATTTGCAAAGATAATTTGAATTATTAATTTAAACCTATTTAAAGCTTAAAAAGTGCAGCCAGAAACACATGAAGAGGTTAACATGCAATGATTGTATGCATACATTAAGAAATGGAGTGTAGTTAGTGAGCTTCTGAAACAGCAAAATAACACAAAAATAAAATAAAAGATATCTTGTGGTTTTAACAACTAATTTTTTTTTTCCTTTCTAGTCATTTAGTTATCACAGTTTGTTGCCACCCAGCTGTTATATACTGTAAACGTCTAATGGATGGGTAAGTACAGAAAAACTGAAATACAGGTGAAAAAAGAAGTAAAATTATACAATAGGAAAACTACAGTATGAAAGAAATAGGGCTGTACTGAGATTCTCACCTCTCAATAAAATCTAAATGTATGGCTCAAAATTTTAAAGGTCTTTAAAACGATCATTCACTTCTATAAAAATATACATTGGTTTGGTTTAGAGAAAGGTGTTTTTATATAAAATAGCTCCCTGACAAAATGATTTCAAAGCACTGAAAAATAATATCTGAATGAGTAGGCTGAATCTGTCATTCTAACTCCATGAGAACAGTCTCTTCCTTGGTAAGGAACCCTCTAACACTGGTAACTGTGAGCAGTGTGGCTGAACGCAGCCTTAAAATATCTTCAGGACAATGTATAGTGCACACCTCCTTTCTTCATAATCCATACTAAAATACATGTAGACTTTGGCATAAGTCTGTTCCCCTCACACAAAATTCAGAGATCCAGGAACTACTTGTCTCCTCACAGAACACAATGAACATTCTTATGGTTTTCTTGTGTTCTTGTATAAGCAAGGAATTTAAGGAAATACACAAATGTGCATGTGTGTCCCTGTGGATGTGTCTGAGTGAACCTCAACAGAGAGAAAAAAGCAAAGGAAGAAAAAATTAGAATTTATTTGTCTTAAAAATATTTGGGCAACAGAAGGACTGTTCTTAAACTCTTGGATTGCTTTCCAAAGTCCAGTACTATTCCTCACTTCTTCTCAAGGGAGAGTGAAAGAATTGCCTACTTATCTTGAGAGGTAGAACCTTGAAACACAGATAATGACCATTCTGATGCAAGATCATAATGCCACAAACTTCAGAAACTTGATATGTAAGTTAAGCAATAATTGCAGGGATGTGGAACTTGAAAAATGGTTATGTTTCCCCATTTACTATGACATCTTTCTGTGCCAAGATAAACCTGATGTACACACAGGTAAGACTCATACAGAAGAAACGCCAGAAGAGGGAAAAAAGGGAGAAAATGCAACATATCCATCAACAATCAAACATGGGCCAGGCACAAGAAATATACCCAAACCAGTTCAAATACAGGTAGAGCACTATTGTAAGTCTATTTTTGCATGCCCGTTTAAATTCTGTAAGCCTCCATAAATGCAGTTATCATTACCATTGTTGCCTTATCATTCTCAGTGATTGCTCTCTTTCAGTCAAGTACAAAGGCAGCCTGAATATAAATGTTTTGTCATAAAACTGCTATTCAAACAATAAAAAGGGTTATAATAGTACTAAAAAAATCACCCCCAGGGCTGCAGCACAGACTGGTAGTATGCATATTCAGGCAGCACAAAGCAGTTCTAGTCACATACTTCTACCCATAGGAACCCTTCCACTGAATCTGTACTTAATATCAGTGTGTTCCCAAAAATGATCCAGATATTACCAGGTAGTCAAGATACACGGAACATTTTGGAATGTCATTCAATTAGAGAAACGGAGTTTAATAATATTGTGAATTTGTGTTGAATTCAGCAAATATCAACAAATTCAGTTAAAGTCTTTAATTTTTTAAAAGAAAAATGCTTCAATTACATTTTCTGCCTTTATCCAAAAATGTTTTTGTTGGTCCCAGATCTAGCCATGTAGTGCCACCCAGGGGCCAACTGCAACATGCTTCAACACTGCCATCTTGCCAAATAGCCTCAAAAAAAGCATTATGCAATACACCCCAGACCGTCTTCTGCACAGGCTTGAGTATTCTTTTTAAAATGTCTTAGGTGTTACAGTATCTTTTTTTCCCTTTTTT
>VZTJ01000255.1:1443094-1462215 GCA_013397795.1 Orthonyx spaldingii
TTTTGTACCATAGAGACAAGAGAGGTTGGGTCAAGTCAGGTATGGAAGGGTGAAAGAATATATAACAAGCCAGGGACCACCAAAACAGACTAATTACTACTACAGAGTGACTGGATGGTTATCTGATCAAGAAGGAAAAAAAAAATAAAAGGAAAAAAATTAAAAAAAAATAAAGAAAAAAACCCCCACAGGCAGAATTTAAAACAAAAGGTTTATCAGCACCAAAAGCCCACTGCCCTGGGTAAATGTGCTTCCTTGCAACAATAAAGACAAATAAAGTACTAAAAAAGGATAAAGCAGGAGATTACAGACCTAGCTGTGGTTTGATAAATGGCACTCTACTCCACTCTGCTTATTGTGTACTTCATACCTCGCTCTTGAATATGGAAGAGAATTTTATTAAAGATTTAGCCACGGTGGTGGTGGTGACTGGCTCACAGTAATTTTCCTACAAAGTAGTTTAATCTATCACAGGGCAGACAGTGCACCTTCTTACCATGTATCATATCTGTCTATTGAGTAAGTGCTATCCAAATCCAATTTCTTTTCATTTTTGGAACCTGTGATGCATATTCAAGATACATTTTCTTTTTGTCTGTGGCCTAAATTAGGTGCTTTATAAAGAAAAAATGAAAAAAAAAGTGAAGTAATAAAAAAGACTGGACATTTTCTTTATATTTTTTTTTCTGAGATTCACTACAGTGCTAATGATGCAAAACAATGGGCATATATGGTTGGCTGTCACTGCATTCACAACACTGTCAGTGCACAGTCCCACCTCCAAATCCTGGCCCCCAAGTCTCACAGGTGAAACTTACAAAATTGCTGCAGTAAAGCCTTAACTTGCTATGATATTTCAATGCTTATTTTCTATATTTAATTAAAATAATGATGAAAATCATTGTGCTCTTTTCTATTGAATGATCTGAAGCTGGAAAAGTTGTTGGTTTAGGCAATCAAAAATGGAGTTTGAGTATTTAGCAATTACAGAATTTTCCCCACAACCAACCCTAAGATACAGCTTCTAACAGTTTCTTCATTTTACTTGTAAATGACTCTGTAGGATTCACCAAGAATCTAAGAAATTAAGTACTTGTGATAATTTCTCAGTTCTGACAAGTATTTCCTCCCAATCTGTGGTTTTTGGTTTGAGGACTGAGGGATTTTTTCCATTTCTTTACTTCTGTGCTGCGTGTATTTGTCAAACTGAGAGAGAAATTAGAGATCTAATCCAAAACCGTTACATCTAAATACATTTCTTTTGAAAACTATCGTTAATACAGAATATAGTAGTTCTCCAGATCTGAGCATGAAGCACATCCAAGCATAAAATATACAGGTAGTTCAACAAACATTTCAGGGGCAACTAAAGGTGACAGAGTTGGTCCTTTGTGATTTGTATCCTCTGTGTATTACAGTCTGATTAAATCCCTTTGTTAAACCAGTACATAAGATCAGTGTCTGTATTTCAAGGTGATAATCAGAACATTAAAACTAATCATGTTTGAATTTATGCCTACTACAATATGGGTGATTACCAGATGTTATATTTACTGTGCTAAGAGAAAATAAACTGGATTTTAATATATAATATATGAGTGGATTTTACCTAGAGTAGCTTCCAAAGGGCAGTCTTAGATATGTGAGTTTTAGCCTAGAACTAGCTTCAAATCTATTCCAGCTTTGCTCCTATGGAAGAATCTTTACAAGTTGTATCAAGAATCTTTCTTTCAACTTGATCTTCAACATCTCTGACACATGCAACAGGCTGAAGCAGCTATCTCTAACATGTTTTTTTGCGTGATACCCATGATACCATATTTTTCCCTTGGACTTCCATTTCTAATCTCTGTCTTCTTATCATCATATTTTTCTTTCATAATTTAAGCAGCACTATCCTAGTACCTATAAACATAGTCCCATTCAGGTTTGAGACTTCAACAGCAGAGAGTACAAAGAATGGTGTTCATGTACTCAGTAGTAACGATTTTCATTAGTCTCTACAAAAAGTGGGCATGACTAAAAATTTGAGTCCCTATTTCACCCTAGACAAGGCTACTGAAAAAAGTAAGCCAGGGTAGTGTACTCTGAGTTTGTGGAGATCTTAGCACATGTTTCCAAAGTCTTCCCTAATCAGGTTCCTACCTCTATGAGGACCAGACTTGAACTCAGAGATTAATTTAAAGGATTGCCAAAATTTTAATTTTATCATGGGATTTCTTCCCAGACTCCATTAAAGATTGTATTTTTACCTAGTGAACAATACACAGTTAGCATGCACTTTGAATGAAAAAGCACAACCTCTCTTTTCTACTATTTCAGTTTTTCCTGTAGTGTTAATATACAGAATCTCATTATTGCTTTTGTTCAGATGTAAATCACTCTATGTCCTGTTTCTTCCAAGCCGACAGTTTAGTCATCTTTGACTGCATTTTCCACTACTGATTCTGTGAAGGGTGTTCTCTGAGGTAGCACTCAGGTAGTGATGTCCTGTGAGAGCCTGAAATTACTGAAATTTGAAAATTTAATCCATTCGTGCAATTTTTTCTCAAAAGGCAGACTTTTCCTGGACTTTTTATCTTTATGAGTGTTACAATAGTGGTGCTTCCTTTGGTCTTCAGATGTTGTTCTGCCTAATGTATTTTATACAGCACTGCATACCCTCTATTGTATCCACAGCATCAGGGCACTGCCTACTCTCTGTGAGAATCTTCCTGGTCTCACTTAGGAAAATAAATGACTTTTAAAATTTGGGTTGGTCAGCAACTTTCCAAAGTCTTCTGTCCAAGGTCCCAAACCCATTAGGGTCTCAGTGAAAGGACTCAATTAGCTCCCCACATATGCAATATTTAAGTTTGCCTGTAAATAACTCCCAAACATTTTTAGACTTCCATCTTTGCTTAGAAAATGCTTTAAAAAAGCATGTGGTTTCTATTTATACGGAATTGAATACCCTGAATTTCTCTAACACACCTAGGCTTCTTAGATGATTTAAGTGAGAACAAGTGAAAACATCGTGACTGTCATCCTATCACAAGAAGTAACACCACCACTTAATGTCTTTATTCTAAGATACCTATTTTTTACAATTACTTACTGAAAGTGCTGTTTAAGCCTAATTCTGGTGTCCTACACATCTTCAGAGAATTTGTAATGAGTAGACTTTTAACAAATCTCCTTTTCCATCATGGATATTATCTCAGTTATAGGTGGTATTTTATGTAATTTTACTTGTGGAATTACATTCTTTTGAGGATCTATGAGTTCAACCGAGGCCTGTGTTTTTGTTATCCTAGTTTCAGTCATTCTCAACTACACACTACCAGGTGCTACACACTAATGAAGTACAGTGTGTAGTAGGGCCTTCACAGCCACGCTCTCACACAGACAAGGCCTAAACCATGTGGAAAATAGCATAGGCAAGATAACAAAAAAAAGACATTACATAATCACCGCCAGTAGGGAAGTCCAGATTGGCAATTATACCACCAAATGTGAGCAAAACTAGACTTAAATCTCTGCTTACATGAAATGTCACATCAATAAGGAAGGATGGTCAGCTTCTATACTAGAAGGAGAGACCTAACTCAAGTATGCCACTAGCCTGGGGAAGAGGATACTGGACATTTGAAGATACTTTGAACACGAAAAGCAACAAATGTAAAACAAGAACTAAATAAATTAGCATCTTGACTTTCATATTACATTGGCCCATGTAATTACAAAAAAAAATGTAAAAAATGAAAAAAGAAACCAAGGAGATGATATGTTCAGGACTACCTCAGAAACTACAGAAGTTTTGAAACTACAAAACTACAGAAGTTTAAAAAATCTGTCACTTTGGTTATAAGAAAAATGTGATCAGACATGAGAGAGATCTATCAGCGTATATGCAGAAATAACTTGCTGTAGGAACACAATTACAGGGACACTGCAGGTCAGAAACACTGATAGAAAGCATGAAGGGGGAAAAATGGCAAGATAGCTGTTAGAACTAGATATACTTTTACTCACCATCACATTCAGAATGTTACATTCATAGAAACTTGGGACAATATCTGACCAGAAAGAAAAAAACAGTTTAAACAGAAAAATCAGAAATCAATAATACACTAAAGAAAAGTCTTATGGTATTTTGGATTAACTTGCAAACAGAATGATCAGAAAAACTGATTTGGCTACACTGCGATAGCATGAATCTCCATATTGAGTCAGAAACATACTTAACATGCATTTGCTTTGTTGTCAAATGCCTTCTTTGATGTATTATATAGGAATCACTGCCATTCCTGAGTTAAAAATTATTTTAAAACTATATTTTTCATTTCAGAGAGAGGCTGGACTTTTCCTGAGACATCTGTATAACCTTAGAATTTTAAATTGTAGCTATTACACACCCACACACCTCTGGTTTATTACACCTTCACTGGTTTGAGAAAAACCCTTGCTTCAGCCAGATTGTGGACTAATCCCTAAGGCCATATCATTCATTGACAAAAGCAGGAAGTACTGTCCTAGAATATCACTTCAGGCTCACCTCCCTATTTTAGCAGGCAGATCATATAGATCTAAGAATATGGTTTTGCATCCCTTGAGATGACAGAAAGTACCTCAAGCATTTACCTATTCACTTAGTTTACCACTTGAAGATTTTGAAACCTTGGTTCCTTTTGGGAGGTTTTCATTATAGAGTATTTAGAACATCTCTTTCTTCTCTGTTATAAACCACTATATGGATTTTGGTTCTGACTCTCAATTAGAACAGTACATATTCCTCTCATTTTCAATAAATGGGTCTGAAGAATAAGTTGCATTACTTATCACTTGACAGAGGACAATATGAATTACAGCAATAAGAAACTGTATTCCAGTATGAAAGTAAGATGCAGGTGAAGGAATCTCAATATTACACATCAGCAAAGATGACATAAATTTGTTATTTTAATACAATCTAAAATTAACTATTAAACATTAGTTCAAAATTCAGATGAAACTCTGCAAAATCCAATTGTACTGAAATATGGACATACGGATGTCATTTCAATACGGAGCCAGGTTTTTGTCATGGCGTACATCCATAATACAATCATTATCGAGGTATTACAACCTCAAATAAGATAAAACTGATTTGACTATTTCATAAAGTATATAAAGTACAGGAAATAGACCAGACCCTGTAGTTCTCCTAAATTAAAACAGCTTTCTTGAAATCTAGGTAGCAGCACAGACATGGACTCTAACTGAGAAACTGACCAAGGAGAATTTTAATTTGTAGGTAAAAATTATTTTTTTAAGGACTTGGAATAATAGGAATACATGCAAATGGCTGTGAAATTTGTATTGATTTTCCTACCTAAGGTAAAAATAATCTCTGTCAGAGACCTAACTTTGGTGCAAGGATCAATGGATATGCCAGCTATATCCAGATAACTGGCTTCACAACCTCCTTTCCCTTCTCAGCTACTACTGTCATGATTTATATCCTGTCAAGTCCATGGCAAGCACTTACTTCTTTAGCCCCCCCTGCAGTATTTGGTCCTTAGACTGGACCAGCAACATTAAGACAAGCAAGGCATTCAGCATGTGACAGCTGAGCTGAAAGTGCTGCCTTGAGGTGGGGAGGGTCCACAGAGCTCTCCAACCTGGATAACTCAAACTTTCAGCGAATGTTTGGAATATTTAGCAACCAAAGGTTCAACATAATAAAAGAAACAAAAACTAGTCATTAATCAACACACACAGTCTTCACATTGAGATGATACTCAAATATTATGTATAATATACATACTTGGTCCCTTTATGCTTGGCACACATGTTGGACTCTCCACCATTTGAGCAAAAACTTGGAAGAAATTTTAAAACACAAATATGTTGATGTTTCTTAGACTCTTCCAATAATTTTTCTGAGAATTTTCAATGCTTTTTTTTTCTCCTACAAAGAGAACATCGCTCATTTACAAAACAGGTAGGTTCAGCTGTTATGGTTATATACCCAGTAAACAAAAACATGCAAAGAAATTTATTCTTGTTGAAAAAAACTAATAAAATCTAGGAGATAGTCAGAGATGCAGGAAGTTTCCTCCATCCTCCTTGAGTTCATTAAGAAAGTGAATAAGGAAATTACCTCTTCTACCTATGTCTGCAATATCAGCTTTATCTAGAAACAGCATGGTTTCATTAGTATCTGTCACAACATTAGCATTATATAAGAAATTGCTTGAAGCCAATATCCCAGGTACAACAGTCCTAAACCCTGGGAAAGGCCAGATGTAAGCTATGCAACACAGAGTATCTTTGCATCTTATGAATTAAGGTTTACTGCTGGAAAATTTTATTCTTCTTTCTTGGTCTCATCTATCTAGGACTTTTTCATGTAACCCATGGCTAACAATGTATTTTTCTAAGGTAAATTACTGAAGACATAATGATATTCAGAAAGTAAAAAAAAAAAAAAAAAAAATTCACTGCTTTATATTATTGCTCAATATAAATATTTGCCCAGAAGTGTTTCTCTAATCAATATTTAAAGTGAGTCAAAGGAAGTTTAACAGCTAAATCTTGCTCTCATTATATGTCATCATCCTTTATCTGAAGCTATATTCTGAAGCTATAGACCCCTCAGAGGTTGGGAGAAAGCAAACAATTAATTTCACAAAATTTTCATAAGAAAAAGCTGCTCATTTGAAAAAATATGACAAAACTGGATTAACATTTTCATGCATTCAGGAGGGCACTAACATAATGCAATAATTTCTCTAATAATGAAATATGCTTTGATCCTGTTACATGTTTCAGAAATAATTATATCCTGTCAAAGCACAAAAGAAAATGAAAATACAATTGGTTCACAAACAAAAATCATTGTAAATCATGAGCAATATACAGATATCTATTTTGGACAAAGACTGTACTTAGGAATTGTGTGAGTATTTGTGTGCACATGTGCTCGCGCACGTATTGTTGTGGTGCCTACTAGGAATGACTCCTGTTCTGGTGTCTGCTATTTCTGCCCATATACCATTGTGATTGTCCTGCACTGAAATCCAAATTAAATGTGTATTTGCACTATAATTTTCAGTGTACCAATGAATAAAACATTGCTGTTCTCTTTCTGTCATGAAGGTATCTTCTATTTTGTGAAAAGTGTTACTCAACCCTCCCAAACCAATGTGATATCAAACCTTTTTGCAGTGTAAGTCACTGATGAGAACAAGCAACAAAGAATAAGATGACAGTCACTTAAAGTACTAAATCATTTCCTAATGGCATATTTGTCTCTTACAATGTTAGTTCAGACTAACATTGCGAAACCAAAGCAGTAGGTGCTACCCCAGACACTGACCCAAACAAAGGTCTCTGCCCAACACATCTTACTATGAAAGTACAAGACCAACAGAAATTCTACTACTGAGAGACAGATAAGAATGCTACAGAAAAAAAACACTATCAAGGGAATTGTCAGTAGTCTCTAAATATCAGTTGGGTTTATTAATTACAAATTATACTGTGAATGTGCTATTTTTAGGCTCAAAAAATGAAAGTTGCCTAGGGGAATGAATGCCTAATTTCTGCAGGAGCTCTCTATCCAAATCAAGTTTTCTAGATAATTTTGCATACATCAGTTGAGTTTCTAGGTAAAACAGAAATATTTTTGAACCCACATAAATGCAGAGCGTGATTCACTTCACTCATTGGTAGATTAAGTGATTATAATGTGGGGTTTTTTGTAATTCAATGTAAAAAAATTATCTGCATTACCTCTTCAACATCTATATACCATTTCAAAAAAATGTTTACCACTAGCAAGTCCCAGCTGATGCAATATTTTCTACATAAATCTTGATCTGCTGTGGCAAAATCTCAAAGATGATATACAGATCTCTCAGATCAGCAAAAATCAAATGAGCATTTTTAGTCTCAAAGGCCTTTTGCTGTGAAGCTGGGAAAAATACATTGCCACACAGGTACAGTCACTCCACCAGTTCCTCTGCTATAATACTGGTGCTTTGGATGACTACAACAGTTTTGACAAGGTTAGCGAAAAGATGAGACAATCAAGAGTCAGGAAAAAAAAAATTAGAAAAATATAATGTAAACCAAAACTAAATGCAACAAAAGCTATTATGCATCATCAATAAAAAGAATTTAATTCATATTTTCTGTCTTAGCATTGATTAATTATGGCAAGTGTGGTTTAGGAAAACATTTTAAGAAAAGCTTTCATGTATCTTGAAATAAATAATCTTAGAGAAGTAAGGTGGTGTAGAAGTGATGCTACTAGACTGGAAACCTGGAAGGACTGCTGCTGACTGCTATTCATATTTTCACTATGTTAAAACAAATGTCATCTTGTATTTCCTAGTGAATGAAGCAGGGTTTACCCATGTCTTAGCAAAACAATGCATTAATTCACTCTTACCTATAACATGCTTTTATATGTTCCCATTAAATATGCTTCAAAAACCTGCATTCAATACACTACTGGACTGCAATGTCCAACACTGTCTCATTGCCACTTGCTTTATGGCCAACTTTGACCTCACTGTTTCACTCTCCATTGCCTCAATTCTTCCCTGGCAATGGAGGAAATTCTTTCTCTCTACTCTTGTACATGTTGCAAAGATACAGATATAATGGCATCACTCAGCCAGAGCTTTAGCTTTGTTAAGTGGATCCCTGTTCTGTTTTGGACTCCAGAAAAAAATGAGAAAAATCAATAGTGAGCTTAAGTAGCACAGAACAAGCATTCCCAAGCTCTTCAAGCTAGCACTACCTAAAATTATTTAAATTTTCACATCACAAATATTAGTTATGTTAAACTTTTATTCAGCTTTGATTTTGTTGCTGTTTTTCAGTCTGACCACAGATGTCAAACACCGAAATAATTGCAGCTGTCTCAATTTAGAATACAAGGCACAAGGAATAAAAAAATACTATTTTTGCAATGTAAGGAAGGATTACATGCTATAAAGCCATATAAAATGTATTAATAATGCCAAGAACTAAGCAGAAAGAAGAAAGGTAAACTTAGATTTTTAGTACCTTTGTTAAATTTGGTTTCCAGAAGCTAAGTTAGCACAGACTGACACCAATAGTGAAAGAGGTACATGGGACAAGCCAGAAAGAAACTGCAAGTAGCAGGATGGCAAACAGGTGTCTGGCCTCAAACTATTAATTAGCAACTAGCAAAGCTATACCACATATTCACTGCTCCTGCGTTCCTCCTCCAGAGGTTGCTGCTAGTCTGCCTCATTATCATCTGGATGGAAAACAACACTCTTTCCTGGGAGTTTGCTGCAACAGTTTTATTGATTAAGTTCCCACAGTGTTAAATCATTCTGTAGCTTTCACTCCATTCTCTCCACCTTCCCACCCCTGAATAATAACAGCTTTGGTGGATTTATGGGGGTGATACAGTAGATGAGGAGCATTTGATAAACATGATAGCATAATACAGTTTCTATTTATGCAATGCCCTTAGCTTCAGAACATTTCACATGCCAAGATAGTATTTAAAAAAAACCAAAAATAAACTAATCTGACTTTGTTCTTGCCTGTACACTGCTTCTGTTACAACTTAGGAATCTCTGACAAACATCCAAATGTGTTCTTTCCTGGATGTAGTGAATTTGAAATAACAGGGGAAAAAAACTAGTAAGGCAATGATTGCTCCCTTTTCATCATTTTTCAGATTGGAGCAAACCAACAACTTCTAAATACACCTAATATTATTTTTTTCAGTGGCATACATCTGAGACACGCAAACCTATGTTACACAATTTTAAAAAAGAGCAAGAATAAAAATTTAATGCCTACTAGAAATAAAACTGAATTGTCTCTCATTGTGAAAGAACCTACCCAGAACCACGGATCCTTACGCCACTGGAACAATAAAGGCTTAGCCATAAGATTACTCTAGGCTTGGCTGTGATTTTGGACCTGAGAATAACTGGATAATTTTTTTGAATGGATCATACACTAAGGACACACTATGAGTTAAGTTTCCTTAGAGGATCCAGAGTAGATACAACTTTTCCAAACCGGCCCTGAGCTATCCTGAGGGAAAGTGAGCTGACAAAAAAGTCTCAAGAGATATTCTGAAAGTGTAAAACTTCTTCTTCTTCTTCTTCTTACTATTATTATTATTATTAATATTAATATTCAGGAAAAAAATTGGAAAGTGACTGAAACCATCACTTAAGAAAAGATCAAGATAAATGTATGCTAAAAAGGAGGAAAGAAGAAAATGGTGCTGGAACAGCTTTTTGGGAATATGACTAAGTGATAAATTTCAGTTGATAGGGATTTTCAAGTGAAAACAAAATATTTCGCATTCAGAAAAAAACCCAAGCAAAAACAAACAAGCAAACAAAACTCCCCAAACCAACCAACCAACAAACAAAAAAACCCAACAAAATCCCACAAAACAAAAAAACCCATCCTGTAATGTCTGTTACAATATCCAATCACTATGACACTTTAAAAATCTACAAAAGGAATTCTTCTTATGCATAGAAAAGTTTTCTTCAGTAAAACATTAACAAGATTATATTATTAACTCAAACTGAAAATGTGCCATTTTGAGTTCAAATCTGCATTTGTAAAGTGCAGAATTCACAAGTTGTTGCATGGGGATGCAGTAGAGTTCAAGGTTTTTACTATCAATTTCATATTACTGATCATTAAAGTAACAACCTTGCTGACTGGCTTTTAATCTGTCCATGGTTGCATATTATATGATTTTGTAACCACTTCATCAGCTGTTATATTTTAACCAGAATATATATATATTTACACCTTACTTGCTTCTTGGTATTGTTTGTGAGGAGAATATTTTCTTTCCCACCTTCACAAAAAGTTTTAACTAGTTCCACAAAAGTTCCGACTGATTTCAATCCAAATGTCCACAGAGTAAATTACTATACAGAACTAGTGAAAGCAGAACTTTTTACATTCGGTTATGCATTTAGCTTTAAAGGAAAACAAAATTAAACAGAGGTATATTCAGTACTCCTTAGTACTAAACATATATTCCTCCAGCATTTACAAAAATTAGATGAAATTCATCCACTGGAAATACTTCAAATATTTTAAGTCATTTAGCAACCAAAACACATTCACACTCAGTTCTTCTTTATGATGTAATATTACTGGGGAGATAGTTCTCAAAATTACAGCTGTACCAGTGATGAAATATTTTCTTAACAAGTATGTCTTTTCCCACTCCTAAAAGTGCTCTCACAGAAGCAGGATCTATGGATCAGAATCTATGATTCAGTAAAGATTTGTCCTGGAACTGATAATAAGGTTCAGCAGAAAAGTTCTATAGCCCAAAGTGGAGGTTTCAGTTGAACTTAATTACAACCTTTAGTAAAAGATAAAATTTACCAGGACACCATCCAATAATTAAGACATGAAAAAAGGTCATAAGGAAAAGATACAATTTCCACAATTCTATTCTAAGAATAAGTATGAAACTGAAATGTTTCTATTACTCTGAGGAACTGAACACAATATCTGACATATTAAAATACATTACATTTTCTTAAATAACCTTCTCCTATTTCTCAAATAAACAAAACAGGAAACATAGAAACCCATTTTAAAACAGATTGATATTCATCCCATGTAATTTTTGCCATCTAAATGTTAAATATTTAGTATAAGTTTACAAGACCAACTGAGAAGGTAGCAAAAAGAAATGTGGCAATGTTCAAAAAGCCCACTCTACAGTTTGCACACTATCAGTGGCATATGACGGATCTGTTACCATCGATCTGTTTACACCTTCACTCTTTGTCTTCTGGAGAAGCTACATATGACAAGACTTTTTTTTGTTTGGTTTTACTTTTTTTTATTCACTTTCTTAATTTAAATTTTGTTCAGTTTTTCCATTGGAGTTGGTGAGATGGGTTGCCCTCTGAAGATGCCTCCCTCACTCAATTGCTTGCCTGCTTGGCTTAGGTAAAATGTTTAAATTTGGGTAAGCCACTAAATTGTAGCTAATCTGATTCACTGACAGGTGCAGTAGTTTCTTTATTAAGATTTTAAATCATCAGATAGATCAAATTATTAATACGCAATGCTGGGTTAAGTAAATGCCAAAAGAAACAGTTAAGAAACAGTTGTGGCCACACATTGCAATATTTTTGAAGATCACTTTCAGGAAGCTGAGCTAACAGAATACAGAGAGGTCTGCAGGATGATAAACAGTGGGTTGAGTGAAACTCAACCACTTAGCTGAAGGGCTACAATCTGCAAAATGTACAGTTACAAATACAGCAATTTACATAGTCTAATCCAACAAAAGAGGTAACTGGAAGCAAAACCCCAATATTTTCTTTGAAAAGCAGTATTACGGGAAATTATAAATATCAGTATAATTTAATTTCTTCATGCAGTGTTTTGTCACTAACAAAATTTTCATATACCACAAAATGAAAGCAAGGAAGAGTATCTCCATGTGCAAAGTTTTGGCGAGACCACTCTTATAACACTTACACTGCAACGAATGTGTGAAGTACAAAACTTAGAAGCAAACTACATAAGTGATGCAAGATCCTAGAAAAAATGCAAAAATATGGGACCAAAGGTGCTCCAACTAGTTTATCAAAGGGAAGGTCAAAAGTGTGGGTATTTACAAATGGAAAAAATATATCAGAGAAGTAGCTTAAAATGTACTTCATAAAATTTTGAGGGACAGTATTTCATGCATATGGAGTGGAAATGAATTCTTCAAGAGTGATCCGGCAAGCCAGAGATGAAAGGTTAAGGAATAGGAAAATCATCATTAGTGGGATGCCCAAATGTGGGAATCTAAAACTGCAACCAAGTTGGGTCTCTCTTTAAAGTTAACAGAAAGAACCAGACAGCTTCAGAGGACAATTCATCTCATCCTAAATGGAACCCTGAAATTACATGGAATGCATCTGGTCATACCTGTTTCTCACCTCACTAGAATAGGGGCAAAAACAACTAGCTCAGGCTGAGACATCTATGCTTTTTACATCCAAAGTTAGGCGAGATGTATCCCAGCACGTATTGCTTTTTAGAGCCAGACTGTCTTCAGGAGTTGCACTGTTATCACCAGAAAACTGATAATCTATATTTTTCTTTCTCCTGGGGAGGAAACCTTATCCCTTAGTCTGAGGATGAGTGTAGAGGAGAAAGAAAGAAGGAAGTAGCTTAGGGCAATAGTGCATAATCACTAGATTTTTCATTTCAGCTTTCAACTTGAAATTACAAATCTAACTTCCATTTGTGACTGCTATGACTGTACTGAGATTAGCATTTACCATATCACTTTCTACAGCTGGTATCAGTGAAAATATTTATGCACACAGTGAGAGGAGAAAAGTATCTGCCAAAACCTGTGGGTGCCACTAAAAACATTTATTTCAAATCTGTGTTTTTGCACAGTGCACAGCACAATGCTATTCTACTTACAGTTGGAAATACCAGGCATTTCCATAATACAAAAAAATAAAGTAAAAATAATTTTTGCCCTGTAGTAGTAACTGTCCATACACCAAATTAAGCACTATAAGTACAAGAGAGCATCAGTTATGCCATCTCAGCAGGGTGAGAGATCTAGACTTTCTAATGAAGCCCCCCTGTAACAGATGTAGCTGTAAAGTCGTCTTAACTTTAAACTCTCTTTAGATTTCAATAAACAGATAGAGTGTCAATGAAAATGAAATTAAATCAAATCAAATACGAACATGCAGACCTCCCTTAGGCCAAGCTTACGGATGGTAAACCAGTACAGAGCTTCAAACACTGATGGTAACAATCATTATTAGGTACTTTATTCACTCAGAGATGATGGAGTGCTACCAGAGCCAGATAACTGAAAGTCAGATGAATTGTGAAGATTGCACCAGATCTTCTCAATATACATTTCTGAATGAGCTGTTCCTTCTCACCAATATTTGGTAGAGACTACTTAGGGGGTTTTTAATTGTCACTGCTACAAACCATAGAAAGGTTTTCTGAAGGCGATGGAATGCTGACCTCACTGAAGAAAGACCAGTTTTACCTTAGCTAATGAATAATAGTTGCCATTTTCTGTAATTGTTCCCCCCTTTACTGTCACAAATGGTCTTATGATAACAATCATAGTGCATAATCTGACGCAAGTGCTCTTAAAGAAATTTCTAGTAAAGGACTGCAGCCTCTGTGGGAGGTAACTGTCAGAATTATCTTAAACCACTACCTGTCTTCCACTACAATAGAAAAGGCCTTTAATCGAAATAATCCTTTTTCAAATGAGCAACTTTTTTTTCCTCTCTGCAATTCACTCATCTTAAAAAAGCACTATAGCTTTTGTGCATAACTTAATTCATTCTTCAAGACAAGTACAAAATTTGTCACTGACATTTAGCGCCAGCCGTAGGCAATGGATAAAATGAACTAGTTAGCAATTTAACCTGTAAAAAAAACCAGAGTGGGATGAACAATTTTCTGCCATCAAAGCAAATGGCTAACATTTAGCAAGATTTTATTTTTATTTTTCAGCCCATCCCATCCTCAAGAAGGAAGAAGTCAGGCTAACATTTTTTCTGGGTCCTAAATCTTCCTCTCAGCCTATTTCTTTAATGGTTTAAAGTAAATGACTATCCAGAGGATAATTAGGCACTGTGCTGTCGCATCGTGTCAGGTCACAGCTGGATTTAGTCAGCATTAACCTTTGGGGAGAATTGGAATATCAGTATCATTTAAAATTAAAGACGTGTAAGCAGGCATTTCTGGAGATGTTAGAAAAGTAATTGTCTGTAAATTGTTTGACCTTGAGATTTAATTGCATGCACAACACACATTCTACCAAGAACCCTGGACTGTGTTCATTCTCTTTCACCTCCCTACCTCTCACTTTGCAGAACCCATTAAGCTACCTGTGGATTTTTCTGTAAAATATTAAAGATTGTTTTATACCGAGAACAAAAGCTTTTAACTAAGACCTCTTACAAACAAAGGTGTTAAAAAGCTATAGTACAGACCTCACCTATTTGAATTTCAGTCTTTTTATACACTTAGAAATGTTTATATATACATAGAAATACTCCCATTAAACAGCTATGCTTAATTTTTATTCTCTTTTTTTTTCTTTTTTTTTTTTACTAACAAGTTTGCATATTATGCCTTACTCCCTTTTTCCCTAATGAGACAGCTTATGCTTTCAAAGTCCCTCAAGCTAGGCAAATCTCTCCACTGCTTCCACTGTTAATAATGAAACTTCATAATTATACAAATCCAAGGTGGCCAATCAGCTTCTCGGGCTGAGCCTTCGGGTACCTCATGCATTATTTATGTGGCACTCAGGCCTGTGAACTCACTTGCTTATATTAGAAGCCTAATTAATATTTAATCACATGTAGAGAGGGCACACAAAGCTGTGCTAGTCCCCAAAAGAAGTGCAAGTAAAAGTGTACACGGGTGCTTGTTTGCTTGTGTGTGTGTGTGCATGTGCATGCTGTAGTGTGCACACTCAGACACACTAATTAGAAATACAGATCAGGAATGAGACAAATCTTTGAAGATGCTAACATATGCCAAAAAAACACAAACATAGTTTTGATCCTGACTGCAAAACAGCTTTCTCAGGTGATGCTGAAACCAGTTGAGACTCTCCAGGAAGATTTCAGCATATGAAAACCAACGCCGAGGAAAGCTTTTTCGGTTTCTTGGTTCTTGGTTTCTTGATCTTCCTACATGCCTACAGACATGCTCTATATATTCCTGGGGACAAACTCTTGATTCACACTGGCACTCTGTCATCAACTGCAAAGTAGTTTTTATCACAGTCCATGAGAAAAAGTAGTGATACCTGCAAGTACGCTCACATTTTGCATTTGTGTCATAATTGCCTCTTCCCTGGCACTGAAATGCTGGATAATCCCAGCTGTTAACTTGCATGGGAAAGAAAGTTCTTGAAAAAACCTTACTGATTATGATGATGATGATTGAAGTGTAGAAGATGACATTTGTTACTGGATTTTTTATCTAGAAAACTTTCATGTCTGTTGATGCTGAAATATTTTCATCCTTACCTATTATTGTGCTTCTACCTGCAATATCCTCATTTGCCTGTTGCTTCCTTTTTGTCTACACAGACTCTGAGAGGTCACACTATATTAGAAAACCTTTTTGATTGGAAGGAAGAGCAATCCACATATAGAAAACACTCTGTGTACACAAGCCAAAGGAGTAAGAAAAATACCTGTCTTATCATTGTAAATTCCACTTAGCTTAATGTAGTTTAATACAAAACAAAATGTTACATCACATTTATACTATTATTTCAATCAATATTTTCAAAGAAGCATTAACTTTTCTGAGCTATTATCCTCTCAAAACCACTGCAATCTCTTCCCACCACTGTCCAAACTTCCTCTAAAAGTGCTTTGGTTTGTATTTTCACTAGCATTGTCTCCCCATAAACATCAGCAAATGGGACTTACAGACTTTAATCTCCATCATTTGCTATTAATGAATGTGGCCTTGAAATTATTGATCTTATTAATATACAGAATGACTGTGATAACTAGAGCTGAAAAAACCAAAGAAACTTTGGTTTGTTGGACAGAACAAGAGAATTAGCAAGAAAGAGTGAGAACTCTGGGTGAGGAGACTGGTGAGGCCACATTTGGAGTGCTGGGCTCCTCAGTACAAGAGAGATATGGAGCTACCGGACAGCATCCAGTGAAGGGCCACTAAGATGATGACAGGACTGGGTATTTCTCCTACAAGGAAAGGTTGAAAGAGCTTGGACTGTTTAGCCTGGAGGAGAGAAGGCTCAGGGGGATATGTGAAGTGAGGAAATGAAAAAGAGGGGATCAGGCTCTTTTCAGTGGTGCCCCATGACAGGACAAGAAGCAATGGACACACATCCTGAACTGAACTGAAACACACACATCCTGAACACCACAGAATACTCTTTTCACTGTGAGAATGACCAAGCACTGGCTAAGGTCACCCAGACTGGTTGTGGAATCTCCATTCTTGGAGATAGTCAATATAGTCCCAGGCAACTGAGTCTATGCGGCCCTGCTTGAGCTGAAGGGTTGGATCAGATGACCTCCAGGGACTCCTTCCAACCTCAATCATGCACGAATTCTACAAATTTTGTAGAAATTTTTAAAAAGAAAAAATTGTACCTGACAAAATGTAAAATTTCTTCCTAATATTTGGTATTTTCTTTTTTTCTAATATGTTTTATTTTAGTTTTATAATTTTCAAAGATGTTTACACATTAAAAGATTAATTTCTGTTTTGCTAGGATACTTCATTTTGAAGAAAACACTGCAAATTTCCTTTTCAATATTGAATGACCTGTGCTGCACAAATAAAAAGTATTGTAACGGTTAAACAATTAAGTGAAGTACAAAAAACATTGCAATGATCATTCAAGTGAAGCAATCCTTTCTTCTCCTTCCAGTCTCGCTTCTCTTAAAATCTGTGTTCCACAGCTTAAATCTGTCATTAGATCAACTTACAAAGTGAAGCAACTTATCAATGCAGGCCCAAAATTAAGCTGGATCTCAGTAGCGCAATTGCGTCTTCTAAGAACAACTTAAAAGATGCAGAAAACTGTGTAACTTCAAACGTCTGACATCAAAATTCTTAAAATCAAGCTGTTCTTAAGAAACCACAAACCTTCCACAGTAAAATGATAGAAATAAATGACTTGGCCCACCAGGTAGTCCATACATACATGGAACCCATGCAATTCCATGTATGTAATTACATGGACACACAGTGTATTGGTGTCAGTTTGCTAAACACTTCTGGAAATCACCAAAAAACAGGCATTCATATATTAGCTTACTAATATGTTTTAAATTACACCAAATTAAAATTTATCTTGACTTTTTTTCTCCTTTCAGACACAAAAATAGTGAGGTATTAAATGTAAGACAGGAACCCAGTACTAAGCATCTGGCAAATTTACAGAATTTTGCAACCATTTTCCAGTGTTACAGTCCTGGATGTACATGAAATAAGAAAAAAACGTTTGTTGTAGTTCTAGGGAGAGTTTGCAATTTCATAATTTTATTTAAGATATTTTCATTAAAAAAAAAATAAAACACTGGCAACCATATTTATACTATTTCCTTACAATGACAGATATCCAGAATTTAAAATTAATACATTTAATGGGGAACATTCCTTCATTAGCAAGACCTAGCCAAATCACAGTGATTTTAGCTTTTCCATTCATCTTGCTTTTGCACTGTACTTACTATTTTAATACCAGACCAGGTAAGATTAAGGACAGACAGAACACAGAGGTAAAATGAGTATTTTTATTTTTTTTTCAAAAGTCATCAAAAGTGGGTTGTTTTGGAAGTAATGTGAAAACATCTTTTCTAATACATTTCCACATTGTGGTTGTTCGCTAAATGTGCCATTATGCCACCAACTTCAAAGCTTAAACTTGACCTAAGGCCTGTCTACTAAACAGGACAACAGAGAGGAAAAAAATATTAAAAAATTTCATCTAATATTACATTCCAGTTTCAAGATAGGATTGTTCTATTAACTGTATTCTCTAATGGTTTGGTCAGCCTACCATTAAATTATTCAAATAAAGATGAGGGACCTTATTCTCAGCTGGCACATACCAGTATAGTTTCATTGATTTAAATAGGGCTTTACCAATTTACATCTCCTGTGAATCATGCCCATCATTTCAATCAGAACGATTAAATGATTACTTTCCTTGTACATTAGCATAAATTGGTAATAACTAATGAGTGCTCATAATTTGCTGCCTTTTTGTAAAGCCCTTCTCAAGCACAGGAGCATTCACCTGGTAGAGGGGTGAATACATTAAGTGTTGTCACATACACAACTGAATAGTGATGCACAGCACAGACAAAACCATGGGAAAGATGTACAGTCCCTCTGAATCTACAACTCAAAATGCTCAAAAGATTCAAGAAAATTTTTTGCTGAGATTAGAAGAACAGATGCTGCTACTTTACACTTGTACCAAATAATAATGATGCAATAACTGGCTGAAGAGGGTATTAATTTTGTGTTTTAGATAGACTAATGTGACTTTATTTGAAAGCAAACATTACTCCAGAAGCAGAATATTTGAGGAAAGTATCTTTTTT
>VZTJ01000255.1:1462236-1510245 GCA_013397795.1 Orthonyx spaldingii
TTTTTTTTTTTTTTTTTTTTTTTTTTTAAATAGGATGGATTAGTAATAGCCATAGTAAAGAAAACTTCAGCAATAACATCTAGGTTGGATATTTGGAAACGTTTTTTCACCCAAAAGGCACTTCGGCATTGCAAGGTTCCCCAGGGAAGTGGTCCCAGCATCAAGTGTTTGGACAACACTCTCAGGCACGTGGTGTGACTCTTGGGACTGTCCTGTGCAGGGCCAGGAGCTGGACTTTGATGATCCTTGTGGGTCCCTTCCGACTTAGGATATTCTATGATTCTATGATCACATATGTAAACACGTGAAAAACAATGAAAGCTCATTCTGTAGTATGTCTTAAAAATCTTGATGGTCTTTTCAAATCATCACATATTCATCAGCTGTGTTAACAAACAGCACCACCCAAGCTGTGCTTTTCCCCACTCACTATTACTTTTACACTTCACTGTGAAGTCTCAAAGTGAGGGACTGTTCCTCACTTTGCCAAAAGGGGAACAAGAAGACTTTCTGGACACTTCAGTAGCTTCACAGGATGGCAGAGAGAAGAGTAACAGAAGTATCTGTCACCATTCGAGGACCCTCTTACTTCTAAAAAATTCTAGATTTTCTTGCGCATCAGTCCAAGGCAAATGAATTACCTCTACTGATAATCAAAACCCATAACAAACACTTTTTTTCCCCCTTTTAAAAAGTTTGGTATATCAACTACATATGGAGAAAATAAATTTTAAAGTAGTAATTTAAATGCAAGATATTCTTTCTATAGAAATAAAAGCAGTAGATTAAGGGGGAAAAGGAGGACAAATGTCCATCCCATAACTTACTCTGAGCAAATATAATCTGCTAAATGTGTGCTGTAAAACTTGAAAGTGAAATAACTGATTCAAAAAAATTGCCCATAGAGTGAAGTTACACAAATTAACAGTCATTCTTGAATGGGATCTATTTAACTCATATCCGGCTCAGAAAGAAGTATATCCATAGTTTCCTTTGATTTTGTGTACTTTGACTTTTAAAGGTACAATAATACTGCGGAGATATATCATAAAATAAAAGTAATAAATACACTGAGAAGCATGATGTTAATCCTGCTCTGCTTACAGCTTGCAAAATATCCAGGGAAACTTAATAAGGAAAACACAGTCTTTGGGAAACAGAAACAATCATGAAATCACTAAAAATTTCTCTTGACTGGAAAAGGAAATTTTTTAAAAAGAGAATCAAAGAGAAAAGGCAATTTAAAAAAAATGAAGAGAAGAAAGAAAAAATAGGGAAAGAAATATGAAACTAACCTTGCTCACAGTCAAAATGTCATTCAGCATTCTTGCTTTCATTTCTAGAAAGCATCTGTATTAAACCCATTTTTATTAAAAGTGAGGTTTGCTGCCCAGCTTGACTTTACCTTCTGAATACATATATATATATATATATGTACAGACATACAATCAATTTTTGACTCATGATCAGAATAATTCATTTCAAATCTTCATTTTTTTAAATCCAAGACTTGTTTGGAGTTTCTATACAAGTTTAGGAATATCAAGACCTTGAACTTCACTGCAGGTGTTCCCAGTGTACATTATCAAGAACAAATTCCTAGATATAAATCTCAAACATCATGTATCTTTAATATAAACTTTTCAGAGTTTTGCTGATGAAAAAAAAATACTCAATATATCTAGGAAAATTTGTTGTAAATCAAACTTGCAACATACCTGTATTTATACACTTAGATAAGTGTATATACAGATGGTGTGTGTCCAAACACATACTCATCTATGTATTACACTTATGTGTATACATATATATATATATATATATTTTTATATATTTATATATATTTAACAAAATCTTCAAAACTGATTCAACAATTAAACAGAGGGTTTTAAGCAATTCATGCATAAGTAATATAATTATCAACAAACTTCATTGCCACCAGTATCCAGCTTTCCTAATTTCACTGAGATTCAAATTCACCATTATATAAAACTTTTACTAATCCAAATTAAAAAAAACCCCAAATCTACCCATAGAAAAATGTAATGTTTCTTATATCTGACTTTTGCAAGAAAATCGGTACTCACTTTAAAATCTCAGTTAAGAGAGCTCCCAGTTGAAACTATTGTGTAAGATCCTTGCTTCTTCAAAAAAACAGAGCATAAACTGATTTTAGGTATAGCTTCCCCATCGTTTCTTCATGTTTTTGTATCTGCACAGGAACAAAATAGACAATAGGATACCAAAAATACCACTTTGAAGGGATAGAAGATGGAGATAAAATTTGCAGTTTTTTCACTTACTTTTCATACGAGTCTCTCACAGTTTAAGTACTGGTGATATTTGCTACTCAGATACATTTACATAGAAACATTTCTTCTACTGTACCTTGAAAGTCAGTGTGAGGTTTTCTGTTGTCTTCACTGAGGTAAAGATGAGGTCCTATACAGCCAAAAAAACCCAGTGTTCTTGATGAGCCACAGTTGTGTGCAGGCACTACCTTTTCAAGTTTTATTCTTTTGTCACCTCCTTCCCTCTGAGTCTAGAGAAATGTTATAAAGTGTTTCTCCTCTACAACCTCTGTCTTAAATAGTGGGGAAGGAAATGAGAATGAACCTGAAGTAGCTGGTACTATATCCCCTATTTCTGCCATCTAGCAGTACCATTAAAAGTCCTTTTTGCAGTAGAGACAAGACTTGTGTGCAGTCTACATTACAATAGTGATAAAAACAAAGAAATTGGACTCAAATTTCAACACTAAGAATCCTAACATATGTTTGATTCTAATGTATATCTCTGATATAGAACTATTTAATATCTGCTGTCTTCTCTAATCTTTACCAAGTGCATTGCTATCATCTAGAAATGCAAAACTTATAACCAAAGTAAGCATTTCTTTGGAAAATATTTTGATTAGGTTAGAACTGGTGAGATTCTCCTACATTCTGGGGTTATCTTCATAGTATATTATGAGTGTTTTGATTTACAGAAACTTTAAGTCAGTGGTTTTAAGTTTAAGAGAAATCATAACAGTAAGTTTTAAAAACCCTCTTCACCTACACTGTTTTCATTGGTAAGTTAGAGCTGGTACAGAATGTGAAATGAAATACTATTGCAACCAATGTCAAAAGTTTACCATTTTGGATTTCGTACACTAAATGTCATTCAAGACCGTATTCCAGTGTCATACCTAATTGGTACCTTTTTCACACTTGCAATTTTCCTACTTTGTTGCCAAGCATCCGCATATTAATAAGTAACACCATTTAACAAGAGAAAAAATTCCAAAGCAACACACTTAACTCACAGCCTTTAGCCACTGTATCATAGTAAAAGTGAACTCTGATGCCAAAGGGAAGTTAGGCCTTTAAACTAAATCTCTAAATTGCAGCTAACATGCTGAAGCAAGGATGTCACAGTTACACAAAATTACCATTTCTACAGGAGTCTGTTTCCTGTGGTGACAGTAGCATATTTAAAAGATAGCATTTTCAGTCTTTGATGTCATTTTTCTCATACAAAACTGTTTTTTCACCAAGAGCCCTATTCAGTAGTCCAGCCTTATCCAGTAAAGCACTTAAGGATGTGTCTACATCTCATTTAACTTGGGCACATGATTAAGATTTTTTTTTTCTGAGAAAGGATTGAACTCAAGTATGTGTTTCAAATGCTTTGTCATATGGGAACCTAAAATAGAAGCATAACTCCTAACTGCAATACTAATACTCCTGACTACCTAGGAATTTTAGTCACAACAAGTTCTATCACGTTTTACAGGTTTATTTTTCCAAACAATATTTTACTATCATCTTGTCTTATCACATAGCACATGCTGTAAGCTTATTAGAAGCCAACAAAAAGTTTGAAAAAATATTAAGCTTAATCATATTTGAATCTTTAATACTTTACCAGTGCTCCTCATGGCTTAAAGACTATAAGCTTTAAATACCACAGAAGCTTTTTTCCCCCACATTTAAAATCAGAATGCTTAGAAAGGTATCTGCTGTTTATACAACAGGTTGTAAAATGGAAATTCACAGGAGGAAAACCCTTCCTATATCTCCTGCATTTCTCTCTCCATCTTTTGCTTTTTCTAATTCATAATCACTGTAATAAAAAAGGTGTTTTCCTAGATAAATATTACAGAACAAAGAATACAATGTGACTGCCTCTGTTATACTACCGAATATTTACCCATCAACCAAGCTATAAATAGTGCCCTGATTATATAACAACAGAAACTGTCACCTGTTCCCCTTGTACAAAGTACCTCTGTGCTACTCAAACCCTGAAGAAACCTTTTTTTTGCAACCCTGTCATTGAAGACATCCTTTAAAGAAATGTTGTCTAATACCTCAGTGTTGTTTCTTGGGGTTTTTTTATTAATGTTCTAAATGCAACAGTCTGTGGCAATTATAATATTTATACACTAAGGGGAACACATTGGGAAGGTTGTGTAAATGTCATTCCAACAGAAAACTGGGTGCAGTTTTCCTGGGGGTCCTTTAGTGATTTTCATGCCTAGGGGAGACCTTAGTGGCTGCTGAAGTACGTGTAATGCACTGCCTCTTCTTCATAAGCTCATTACATTTTCTCTCTTAGGATAATTTCTTACAGCTAGAGCACAGAAAGGAAAACTTAGAAATGTTTTTTTCCATTTCTCACTGGGCCACAGACTTCCTGTGTGGATCTTGAACAAATTGTTTTACTCACTCTACCTCTGCTTTTCACATCTGAGAAGTAGAGATAAAAGCAAAAGGAGCACTTCAAGGCTTAATTCATTAAAATTGGCAAAGAACTTTCAGGTCAATGAATGGAGGCTGCTGCAGATTAACATATTAAAAGTTTTCATAATTTATTTGTGATCTTCTTCAGATGATGCAATATATTTCTAGACTAGAAGCAACAGGAAAATTTAACACTATGTCACTGGTATACATGTCCCGTTTTACAGACCAGTAACTGTAAATGAAAGATATTGATGTGTTTGTTCTATTTGGGCTGTGTCCTAGGGTACTAACACACACTTCAGGAATAACCTCCTTTCAACAGAAAGTTCAAATAATGCTAGATGTAATATAAATACACACTTCATGTTTGTACACACATACACAGCACACTTACAGAAAATATGTGCATTGAGATGCTATTCCAAAGGAAGAAAAACATTTTTTCTTTAGTGTGTTACAAGGCCATAATTTCTCAAACTCAATGACAAATACTGTAGAATGCTTTGAAAAAAATGCTTGTAATTAACAAATATGTGATTTTATGTAAGATCCTTTGTTTAATATATGTCTTCATATTAATGCACTGTGATTAAAAGAAAATAAAACAGCAGAGGAAGAGAAGACATATTTTTATTTTTTTAAATAATAAAATCTGCTTTATTCCAATAGCATTTTTCCTCTGGATTTTTTCCTTTTAAAAATAAAAATTCCATTTTCCTGTCTGAATTCAAAATGATTGACTGGAGCACAATATTAAGTAATAAATAAAACAGTCCCAGTGCCTGAAAGACTCCTGAATAAAGAGAAAATTATTTTTGGATTTTCCTTCTGATCAGATATGAAATATTCTGAAACGCCACCTCTATAATTTGATAAAAAGCTTGATATCCCCAAATGAAAATAGGATTCAGCACTTTCATTTTTCTGTCTCTAAAGGAACCTCTAGGTAAACTGATTTTAAAAAAATGAAAATCTCAAGCATAAAGGTGGGAGTAATGAAGCAAGTTTAAATATGCGCTGACCTTTGAAATGAACTGCATTCCATGTTGTTTGGCCAAGAAGCTGGCTGTGTTGCTGTCTCCATCAATTTCCACAGCATAAAAGATGTGGGTTTTGGAGCTGCCCTGCTCTCTGGTGGATGTTGATAGGCATCGCTGCAAATACACCAGTGCTGATAGTAACAGCCATATGTTCATTGCTCTGAAATATTAAAAAGAAATCCACAAGGGATAAAAGTGTAAGCATCTTCTTTTGTTGTTGTTGTTCACCGTGAGGATTTATGAAGAGGTGGCTGTATTTTATTTTCCTCTTCTTTGGCTAAAAAATAAAATCCTACAATTTTTTTTTGTTTAGTTCCAATACTAAACTAAAAAGATGAAAGCAAAACAAAACATTATTTTGGAAATCTAAGAGGCCTATGCTGTTTGGCAGTATCTAAAAACAAAGTGATACTGCACTATATTATTTTATTCATACAAATTCAAAAATTAAAACATACGCTACTTTGCAGCTTTACTTACATGATTTTCTTTTCCACTCCTGTTTTATTATAGAAGTTTCACTAGTTTTATCCAGTGGTTTGCCAATCTCAAGCTGTTCACTAGACCTGAAGGTCAAATGACATTCTCTGAAAAATTTCAGTGTTCGATATCAAAATGGAAGATGACCACTTCGATGTATAGCAATTTTAATAACAATGACTAATTTAAATATCTGAATATCTGGTTTAATTTCTTATGTAATATATTCTATGAAATATCAGTTTAAAATAGAGTCTTATGGTTATAAATTGCCTAGAAAAATGAATTAGAGAAAAGATGATCAAGTCAAGATTATGAACATGAGAAATACTACCAGTATCTTAATTAGGCAATATTAATACCTGGCTGAAAGTTTATTCTGTACATGCTAACTCTTAGGCACTAGATCCTGGCTTTAAAAATACAACAGTAGCAAATAACAAAATCGTCTTGGGTAATATGCTGGTGTTGCATCTGTGATGAAACAAGAAGGATACCTTATAGTAGATGTGATACTAGGTGTACACAGTGGTAGGTACCCAATTTACTTTTCCACTTACATTCCTCTTTGTTTAGGTACCTGCTAAGAGCTGTACAGCAACAGAATTTAAAAATTAATTTTGAAATGTATGGGACATTGTAGTTTTGCATGTTATGGGTGGCCATGTTCATTTATATGCTTGTAGTGTTTGCAGTATTTATTATTCAAATAGTCTTTTAAAACAGCAGTTATATATAAACTAAATTTGAATATATATACTTCTGTCTTTCCTCATCCATGTCTTTCAGTTGCATCCTTCTTGAATGTCCAAGAATTAAGACAAAGCAGACAGTAACTGAATTTCACTCAACACCCAAGAGCAGCTCTTTTTAACATTAGGTGAAAATTAAGGTACAACAGAAAGAAACAGTTAATCTCATAACTTGCAGTCCACAATAGTATAAGCCTATGATCTTCAATAAACACTGCCATATTCAAAAAATATACTTAAGGTATCTGCACAGTTAGATCTAAAAATCAGGTTTTAATGAGATCCTGCCAGCTAGATGCTTCTGAAAAGGTCTAGTAAAGCCTATCGTATGGAATCCCTACTAAGGGATCCCTACTAAATACATTCCAGTGTTTCTGGATGCTTATTACTATCTGGAGACAAAGCCTTACAAGGCATTTTTATAGCCAGACATAAGCAATCTAAATTTCTAAAGTCCCTCCTCAAATCTTAATTATGTAATATGGACCCTAGCAATTTTCCACATGGTAGTTTTTTTTGGAGCTAAGGATTGAGATGGTGGGAATTGCAATTTATTTTTGTTGTCTAGCTAAGCAATCAGATTACAGCTCTATGAAATGAACTCCAGTAATCAATGGAAAGGAAGCCATGAAGATTACGAAAGATTAAGTTTCAGCTCCCACCTGTAAGAAGATGGAAATTTCATCAAGTGTTATCCAGGACAATGCATGAGGCTAAAGGTTATTTGGTTTGGTGTTTCTTCTGCTAATGCCAGTCTACTTTGTATGGGCTATTTACTTATACGGTGATTGAATCACAACAAAACAAAACAAAACAAAAACAACATTACTGCTCAATCTACTCTAAACCTGATTCAGAATGGATTTCAATCAAAGTCTTTTCCTACCAATTCTAATGCAGTCTAATGGAGATCATTTTGATCTCCACAGCCAGGTTAGGGCAATGTAGTTGGCCTGTATTTAGAGTAAGCCAAAGGCTGAGGAGGATATAGAGGAACTGGGGCTGCAGAGAGAATTAAGGAAAAAACCTAAGAAATTGATGAGGTATGTCCACCCTGCATAATTAATGCAGTATAAAATATTTCCAGAACAAAAGATCAAGATCAGTCTACCTAGAACAATGTAGACCAGCAGGGTATTCTTTTAGTAAAAGAAAAATACAGGTTCATTTCCCTGCAGAGAGATGCAATGGTAGAACCCCATATCTTTCGGGAAGGGACTGATACCACTGAGGTATTTGTAAAAGGGTTTTGGAGATACTTCTCTCCTCTGATACTATATTCCTTAACAGTCACTTTATTGTTTTTTAAATCAAACTATTTTGCTAGTACTAAAGTAGAAATCCACAGAACTTACTCATTTTTTCAAGCTGAAAATTTCCATAGAAACACTAATTCAGGAGATTCTTGTTTTCAAAAAAATTATAAATCCTTCCTAGAAAGTAGAGTTGGTAAACCCACTGAAACAACTTCAAAGGCAAATTCAGCAATTCAAAGAATATTTCATAGGTACAAGTGATAATTTGACAACTTACAAATGACACTGAAGCAAACTATAACAGCTGTAGTTTCACCCTAATTATTTGCTCCCAAAAAGAAAGTGGGTGGAGAGAATACATTATTTTACCTTTAAAAAATTCTCTCTACTTCTTTTGCAGAAATTTTTGGGTCTCAATCATAATCACAGGATCACTGCATATTCTGAGTAGGAAGGGACCTACAAGGACCATCAAGTCCGACTCTCAAGTGAATGGTCCACATGGGGATTGAAACCACAACCTTGGCATTATTAGCACCATGCACTTACCAATTTAGCTAATCTCAGATAATATGAACTAGGACTTAACTTCAGCATGCTATGAAAATTTACCCAAACTTGGCCAAGAAAATAGGGTTTTGAAAACTGTAGCCACAACAAGGGCAGGAGAGACATGTAACACTTGAACTGAAATCATGAGTGATTCCACCTGCCAAAGTAATCCCCATCCCAAGATTTATCCTATATTTTCCCCATAATGCACTTATTTTGCTCTTTTCCAATCCATATTTTGGGAGAACAAAGGGACTGTTTTGCCTATACTCTCCAAAGGCAGGACTAGCAGAGGGCAAATTGGAGAGAGAAGGATCTGTGTAGCAGTGGAATGGAAGAAAGAACAGCAAGGACATGAGTAAAACTCCTGATTTATGTTAGAGGCCTTGGATTGACAGATTAGGATGGCTAGGACCGAGAACTAAGTACCAGGGCAGTGGGACTGTTGCTTGAAATCAAAAGAGGGTACAGAAGAACTACCGTGCCATGAACTGAGAGACTGAAATAAAGAAATTATTTGCATAGCTGGAAGGAGTGGGACCTCAGCTGATATAAAGTCAGTTGGTTCAAGTGACTCAAAGCACAATTGGTTAAACAGAACTAGAAAAGAAGATACATGAATGATAGTGAGGCTGGAAAAGTCTAACTTAGGAAGGGACAGATCAGAGAAGGGAAGAACTGACCAAATGTAGGAAATGTGCAATCAAGGTTATTGAGGTAAAAAGACCTGGGGAAAGAAGAGAGGAGGAGAAAGAACAAATGATAAGTAAAATTGAACCTGACTGTACAGAACAAACCAGGAGACTCCATAACCTTCAGACTAGCTGTTCTCTACAGCCTGGAACCAAATCCTTAGCTCCCAACCTCATCTTTCCACTGAAACTGGAAAACACAAAGGAACCAAGTGTCTTAATTCCACCTACTGGGCCACAGGGATAGTTAAAGCTTTGTTCTTGGAAGAGTGTGAGTTTGTTTCTTCAAAGAGCAACATTCTCGGCTTTGGATGTAAGGATGCCAACCCTATTCCATGAGGAAATTAGCAAGTTGCCAAAGGATGGTATTTCCACTCAAATCATCCTGTTACGAAAACTCCCAGAATGAATTAATCATACATAGAACATATCACATTAATAAATTTTTTTTAAATCAAACATTAAAAAAATGCCAAATTGAGACTACTTGTCTAAACTGTAAATAGAGGGTAAGAGGTATTTTTAAAGGCTAGAAAGAAGGACAGTAAAAATCCTGGAAGTAGTCAGGATTCATTCAGGATTTATAATAATAAACTCACCTATGACTGATTGTATACAATATATTTTCTTCAGCATCTGCCTTTATTCAAGTTTCACAGTAAATATGATATATTCTAAAGTGGGCTCTTGAGGACTAGTAAATAGTGACATCCATTATTAATGTTGTACAGGGTGAGAGATCCTGTACAGGTCAGTGCTTCAACTTACCTTAATCCTCCGTTTCTACAACAGTGCATTTTTAAGAAAATGCTTTGATTTCACCAGCAAAGATTAAACTTTACTTATATACACTGGCAAACAATTTAATTTCACTAACCTATCAAGAAAAAAAAAATTCATAATTTGATTAAATTCTATTGGGGGGAGAGAAAAGATGGATTTAAGTTTTTTCTTTTGGTGTGACAAATACTGTAGTATTGTGCAACTGAAATTTCACAAAATAAATGCAAACCTTAGAATGTTCTAACTGCACATATGCAAGAACAGAACAGGTTTATTTTTAATAGCATGACAATTTAAGAGCAAATAAAACTATAGATTAATCAGAAAATGTCATTTAAATACACAATTTGTGTTCCATTAACAGAATTTAATAATAGAAAATAAAAATAATTTAAAAATTCAACTCTACTGTTATTTTGGGTCTAGGTTAGAAATATAAGATACTATCATATAATAAAAGTGATACACAGTTTCTGTATTAAACAAAAGGGTAGACAGAAGACTGATATTGGATTTGTAACAGGTCTTTACTCACTAGACCAACTAGGACCACTGCTCTGGCAGGGGTGTTTCTATCATTAAGTGCTTGTCACAACGAAGAGCATTTTGAAATAACACTGAATCTTTTCTACAGGGTCAGTAGCAGATGAGATTCATGTTCAAAAATTACTAGTCTTGAGAGTGTTTTGGGTTTGTTACAATAGAGATTTAAGTTTAAATTTTAAATATGAAATAATAAACCCTACAACAAATTAGTAGCTTCCTGAAAGTATTACAAAACACACACTTATGTCTCTGAATTTTAATTTTGCTAGGTAGGCCCATACACACCAAAAAAAGACAGTACTGCTGTTTAGTCGCACAAAGAAAAATAACCAGATGTGAACCTAGATTTCTTAAAGTGATAGAAGCTAAATATAGTTAAATCATATTTAATAGTAAAAACCAGTGATTACAACCAGAAGCATTTGTAAAAATGTTGAAAAAAACCAACAAAATCCAAAAATGAAAGAAAAAAAGGATAAAAAGCACTAAGGGGGAGGTGTTAATGAAAAGATTTGGGCTTCTTTCATATCATCCTCCACTGAGAAAAAAATTATTCCCTTTAATTGGAATAAGACATTCTATAGATCTGAAAAAACACTGCAAAACAGCTGAACCACATGCACTACTTTTGGGATTATGAACAGTTTTCTTACAGGCTTTGTATCTTATGCTGACCAAGCCCAGTTTTGCTCCAGTTTATGAAACATGACAAGACCACAGATAAAGTTGATCTATGCTGCAGGCTATTTGTAGTCTACTCAGATGGTATGTCATAATGCCATGAGCTCAAATACTGTACCTTCTCTGTTTTCTTTCATTTGTTTTACTGAAGTTTTATAAAACCAGAGACAGATGCAAGATTCGAATTTATGGCATTGTTTCTCCCATCTAAGAATAAGCACGAAACCATGAGGGTGTATTCAGAAGAATCTCCTGTGATGTCTGAGACCTGCAGAGACAGCATATGCTATTTATTTTGGGGCTTTTTCGCTGAAGAATCTCTGATGTGAAGAGTATGTAATAATGCACACATCATTTTATTGCATTTTTTTCCGAGTGATATTCTTTTATTTTTAAAATGTATTAGTACTGGCAACCACTATTTAAAGGACTATCTTAGAAATTGTCAGCATTTCAGCATTTTCCAGCTTTATCAAAGCAATATTGAGTGTATTAGAAACTGAATAGAGTTCAGTTACTGATGATACAGTTTAAAGTTTACCACCTTTTCAGAGGACATCACTGAGCATGAAGAAATTAGCAAATTCTGTAGAGAGTGTATAATCTTGGAAAGTGGGACATTCGTGATCCAGTGCATTTTGTTCCTTTAGTTGCTTCCATTTTTGTTGAAAAATAAGAGATAGGACAAACACATATTGCTCCTCAGCTGGATTAGTCTCAAAATGTTTTACAAACCGCATGCACAATAACACAAAAATGATAAATAGAAAATATTAAAAATACAAAAACATAGCTGCCTAGGAGCCTGGACAGGCAAAATTGTTTATTAAAAAACTTAACTACCATAAAACTCCTGGAAAGAAATGGGAGAAATTTGTTGTATCTAATCACCACGTTAATGTGTAGTAAGTGATACTTCTCTAGCCATGTAACCTAACAGTACAAATATGTACAGTTTATAATAAGTGTTGCCATCTTCTGCTAGACTAAATTAAATATTTGAGGGAAAAATGACAAGCTTTCAGGAATTCAAAACTTTCCTCCTGCCTGAAGTAGCAGTAGGAATCATTCAAACTAAATAAAAGTTGAGAACAATTGCTCTGGTTTTAATTTAATCAAACCAATTGAACTAACTAAAAGATAAGATAGCTCATAAATATGAGGCAGAGAAATATTACAAAGGGAAAGACAATACATTTGTTTGCTCCTATGGGACAGAGAGATGGAGAGCAAAAGAGACGCAAGTAATTTATTGCCTGTGCCACACGGAAAGGTTATCCTAGGGTGGCAAAAAATATAATGTGCCATAAAAGCAATGTCTCTGTTGAGTCCATGGTTTTTAGTGCCCAGCAGAGTTATGAATTTTAGTTCCAGAATTATCTTTTGAAGGTATTTTGTATGTTTCCCTTGAGCAGCAGGGCTGAGAGGTCGAAGATGAAGTGGCTGTTCTGGATTAAAGCAAATGTGACATGGCTATGCAAGCTGGAATTCAAAATTCAATAAGGTTTGTATAGCTATCCTACTTCAAGGTTCTATTTAATTGCCAAGAGTGGGCACTCCCAGAAACAAAAGTGATGCAAAGCCCCCGCTTAAGTAATTTTCAACAGTTAAAATAGTGTGAAATAGCCTTAAGCAAGTCTTAAATCATAGCAGAAAACTACTTAACTATGATGGTGATAGGACCAGTATAGAAAATAGAAAGCTTATACCCAATATTGAGAACTTGTCCTCTGCTCTGACAAAATAGAGAGAAAACTCTGAAAAAGTCTTGAGACAATATTTTCCCCAGTATAACTTCAATAACCTCCTCAGCTTGTTCTAAAGGACTTTCAGAACACATATTAACCTCAGGGTCAGGAAAAATGAGCAATGTCTCAAAACTCTTGGTTTAAAAGAACATTTTGTCAGTGCATGCAGAGCCATAACCATTTCAAATATTTTGTAACAATAGGTTGAAGGCTCCAAAATTTCTTTACTGAAGTACCACAAGCAGTGTTTGTGCTCAGGAAGCATTCCAAGCTGAAGTTCTTCAAGGGATATTTTGGGGTTTTTAAGAGAGTAAATTCCAGCTGCCAAACTGTATCTTAGACACACTACACTGTAGAGGTTTAATCACTCACTGGGTCGTTATGCCACACTAAATTGCCCAAATTATGCTATCACTCAATGGATGATATAATAGATAAATTAAGTGTTCTACATTACACAGGCTGTCACACTCACTTCTGTGTGCTTCATTGCTAGTCAGTAATAAGGTTGGAAAAATTCCTATGGAATGGGTACAGGTATCAGAGGATATCAAAGTGGAGAAAGAACAGATTCTCCATGACCATGCTACTTCAAGAAATGAAAATAAGACACAAAAGTGAAAAAGGTAGGGACAGAAAATCAATGTTACACATTTAACATATAGAAAATATATTTGAAGGGTTTCAACTAAATCTGAAAAATAAAACAGAATAAACAGGACACATAGTGGGACTGTATAAACACATTACATTAACAGTGGGAAAATGCTTAAGTGATTGAGTCAAATCGTTCTAAAGTTTCTAAGGGGCGAGATTGAAATGTCACAAGACAGTTAACCATCATATTCTAAAACCATATTTTCATGAAGCCCAGTCATCTTAATACCCAGCCAAAGATGAACAACTTAAGCTCATAGAATAAAACCCTTTTGCTACTAGACCAACAAAGCTCTAACTGGCCCTCCAAACAGTGTGTGCTAATCCAAGCCTCTTTCAATGCTTTGTCTTTAATGTCAACCATGCTTAAACCAACCTATATTTAGAATACATTTCCCTGTCTGCAAAGTCAACCGATTTTTGGTCTTAAGACTTAATCAACTCAGCACCACCTATTAACTATTTAAGAGCTGCAAATTACTACTATTTTTTTCCCCTTAAAGTGATTCAGAAATACCTCTTTCATGTTAATGCTCATGGTATTATGGTACATGGAGAAACAATTTCTACATTTGAGTACATTTAAGACTATATAGATAGTCCACCTACAAATTTTCTGCCCTTCCGTGAAAAACAGCAAATACTGCAAGCAACAGTAACAGCACAACAAAAATTCAGGATGACTATACAACAATATATTCTCCAGAGTTACCAAACAAAAAATGTAGAGCAATTCTTAAAGCATTTATTTCTCTTATTTTATTCCACCATCAAGAATCAGTTGCAAGAATCAGTCATTCCATACAGTTATGTCTGTACGCCCCATCCACGGAAACGCTGAAGGCCAGGTTGGTCGTAGCTATGAGCAACCTAATCTAGTTGAAGATTTACCTGCTCAGTGCAGATGGGTTGAACAAGATGACCTTCAAAGGTCCTCTACAATCCAAAATACTCTATGTTTGTGAAGCTTACAGAAAACAGACTGTGTGATATTGCAAAAACTGTGTTAAACTTCTTAATCTATCAAAAGGCCTTTGCAGCACGCAAAAAAAATCACCTGTCATTTTGAGAACTTTTGAACATATGCAAATGTTACTTAAAAGCATTTGTTGCTACTTAAAAATAGGAAAGAAAAAAAGTAAAGTGTGATATAATTAAAAAATCAAAATGTGAATAACAAAACATAACGCAAAGTCATTTTTCTTTCTCCACAGAATCGAAGGAAAAAAGTTTTGTTAAAAAATAAAATGTTTCTTTTTTGAAATTATTGTATAACAGAATTAGTAGCTCAGAGTGTTAGGCTGTCTGATTCCCAATATCAAATGATTTGCCAGCCAAGCCTTTCTCTCCATGACAGATTTATCATTATCATGATGACAAGAGTTTAAGACGATCAATGATGAAAATCATCTGATATGCAAATATTTAGCATCTATTCAATTTCTTGGAACAATGTAATCTTTACTATCATTACTAAAAAAATTTCAACCAGAGAAATATTCCTTTCTTGTAACAATAAATAAAAAGGAAAAACAACTTTCATTCAACAGATTCGTTACTACACATCATTCTCCTGAGAAATATTCTATACAATCACAAAGGGTAACAAAATCTGAATCTTGCCTAAGAGTCAAGAAGAGTTGGAAGGGCTTCAAAATCAGCTTCAGCTCAACAGTGATTTCAACAGCCAATTAAACAGTAGAATTGATGGACTCTGAGAATGCCATATGCTGCCCTCTGCTGAAAAGATGATCATTATGACTTGAGGTCTTACGGCTGGAAGGTCTGACAGACAGGAAAAATAAGTGGAGGATCCTCTGATTTCAGGGATGTGGATAATTCCTTTTGGGAAAAAGGTAGATTAAATGCTCACCTGGGCAAAGAAAAATTTCACAGAACATATGGTGTGTATATATATAAATTATCCTGACAAGAACATGAAGTCAGCAAATTGGTTATTAGAAATATAACTATTGAGAATTACATTGATTATATTCATAAAAGTCTTTAAAATGGCTACCTGTCAAGCAGTTTAGATCTAACATGTGACATACTTTAAAGACATTATAATGTAAAGAGGAGAGTCTTTCTGAGTGTTCACTCTGGGGTTTCTGATTGATGCATACAAAGAAAGTTGTACATATTTCAAAGTTACTGTGAGAAATTTGGCAATTATTACTCTGTTAGATAAATAATAAAATGTTTACACTCACTTCAAAATATTTTTCATTTTCACAAACTCTTACATATTAAAATGAGTGGGGGGAAAAGAACAACAGCAAAGAGTAGATCTGGGCATTTATCTAATGCTTACAGTATCATTTGCGGCATTATCAAGAATATTTAAATATCTAAAGAGGATTCCAATACATGACAACCAGGGGAAAATTGTTCATGGATCACCAGCAGCCATGTTTGGAATACGGTTGTGTTTGATCATCTGTTGTGATACAGATTTGTTCAGACAAAATATATATATATATATGTATATATATGTTCGAGATGCTGGAACATCTCCTCCTCTTCCTTGATGTTGCCTCTACTGTTTCTCTCACTGTTTCACTGGTTTTGCTCCCTCCTCCTCTCTCTGCCTGGTATTTTCTGTCCTTTCTTAAAATATGTTAGCATATTTGGGGAGTTGCCAGACACAAGTTGTGTTGGTTTTGCACAGCCTGGTTCTTGGTAGTGGGGGGGCCACAGAGGTGGCTTCTGTGAGAAGCTGCTAGAAGCTTCCACCATGTCTAGCAGAGCTAATCCCAGATGGCTCTGAGGATAGACATGCTGCTGGCCAAAACTGGGCCAATTAGAGATGGTGGCAACATCTCTGTGACAACATATTTAAGGAGACATCAAAACAAAGTTTGGGGTGCAGTTTTGATTTCAGCCTGAGTAGGAATGAGAATCTGTGAGAGGAGAACAGCATGTAGACACCAAGGTCAGTGAAGAAGGAGGGGGAGGAGGCGCTCCAGGCACCAGAGCCGAGATTCCTCTGCAGGCCGTGGTGAACACGACGGTGAAGCAGTTGTGCCCCTGCAGCCCATGGGGATCCATGGGGGATGCAGAGATCCACCAGCAGCCCGTGGAGGAGGTGCCCACACCGGAGCGGGTGGATGCCTGGAGAAGGCTGTGATTCTGTGGGAGACCCATGGAGAGAGAGGAAGGCCCTGCTGGAGCAACCTGTGCTTGACGGACTGCACCCTGTGGAAGAGTGACCCACACTACAGCAGTTTAAGGGGTACTGCTGTCCATGGGATGGACTCATGTTGCAGTAGTTTTGGGAGGGCTGTTGCTTGTGCGATGGAGCCACATCTGAGAAGTTCACAGAGAACTGTCTCCTTTGGGAGGGACCCCATGGCACAGCAGGGGAAGGACTTCTCTCCATGAGCAGCAAGAGAAACTGCAGGTGATATCCTGATCAAACCCCCCCCCGCCTCCCTGCACTGTTGGTGGGAAGGAGGTAGAAGATGGGGGGGTAAAGGTATTTTTAAGGGCTTATTTTACTTCTCATTATTCTGCTTCGATTTTGTCAGTAATAAACTTAATACCTTTAAGATGAGCCTGTTTGCCCTTGGAGGGTTTTCTCCTGGTCCTTAACTCATGAACCCTTCATTAAATTTTCTCTCCTCTATCCAGCTGTAGCAGGGGAGGGTGAGTGAGTGGCTTTCGTGGGTGCCTGGCATTTGGCCAGTGTCAAACCCCAACATTTGTCTGGATAGCTGAGCTTTGGCCAGCTGTGGGTCCATTGGAGCACTGTGTAGGAACACTTTGTCAGTTTTCATTGTAAAAATTGTAGCATCTTCCTGGGACATCTATTGCAATCAGTGCTGTTCAACAAATTCATAAATTATGTGAAAGAAGGCTGAAAGTTTATAGAGTTTACTAACTTTTCATAGTAAAGCAATGGTTGTTTCAAATATCATGATATTGTCTGACTATGGCAATTAAGAGGCAGACAAAAATTCAGTATAGACAGACATAAATTCATAGCCCAAACAAAAAATAATTCTGGCTTTACATACACAGTGATAGACTGAAGTATATACTCTCCAATAGCAAGACCTTTGAAATTATAACAGATCACTCTCTGGAAATATCAGGAATATGCTTAATAATAGTTTAAAAAAGCAAAGAGAAAAAGTATTATGATTATTAATGCCACAGAATACATAAATAGCACAGCTCCAATCTAAATAGAGTGTATAAAACTGGTGGTCCTTCTTACCACAAAAAGAATAAAATATAATTGGATAAAGTACAGAAAAGGACAAAGAATGGATCAAAGTTGACACAATTTCTGTACAAAAAATGACCAGGATGCTTTAGCCTAGAAAAGAGATAGGGACATACCAAAGACCATATATTAAAACTGGCATTAAAAACATGAACAGAAAAGCATATTTTGCTGTCTCTTCCAATAGAAGCATTAGGAAAAAAATAAGGGAAAATAGCTAACAGAAGATTCAAAACAAAAAAAAGAAGACAATCCTTCAAACACATCCATAGAGTCATGGATGCTAAATTTCACTCAAAAAATTATCAAGATATTCATAGGGAAACAAAATTCTACCAAGGGTTATGAAAATTAAAAATCTCTAAGAAAAATATCACCCTAATTCAGGAGATCTCTAAGCTCTGATTCCCAGACCAAGATCTGTACAACTTAGATCAAAAAATGTACATCTGATATAGAGAACTTTGACTCAGTGGCTCAAACATAGATATTTCAGACACCTAGGGTATCTGAGACCTGGGGCTAGCAGACATAAGACTAGAGGAAATCAGAGTCCTTCTGGAGTGACAGCTGGAGGCTAGGTTAAAAGTGGTAGGTCATGTCAAATAGCACTAGACAATTCTATTTTGATTATTAAATCCTACCTTATATGTTGAAAGAAGTAGCTCAGGTTTACAGACTCTCAAATGTCAGTTAAACATATTTCCATTTATAAGAGTTTGGTAGCTAGTAAACACAATTTTTATGTCAAAGCATGCTGTTGGTGCCCTAGTCAGTCAAAGAAGCTCAGACAACTAATGCTTATTGTCTAAGCCCTGCTTATCAGCAAACTATAGCAGCTGAATTTTTTATTACAATTGCATCCAAACTACTTCCATCTGCACTGTATAACACTACACTTATTTTTTTAAGGTACTCTTAGCATTTAATACTTTTCCAAAGTATATGTTAAAAACAGAAAAGTAGTTGTTTAGCACAGATGAATATTTCAACTTCAGCTACCACAGTTACCTTGATAAATTAATACAACACTATTGGGATTTGTGGTAGACTTATATCTACCAATCCAGAAGTAATTCTGCCTCCCTGTACCTTTAACTAACAACACTATGGTACTTCATCCACTATTCTTTCCCAGGAAACTCCAGGTTCAATTGATGCTCAGGATGAATCTGCTCTGATAGAAAACCATGATTGTAAGTAGAATTTTTATTTCATTTGCTGCAGCACCTGGAAATTGTGTAATAAACAACTGCACAATTGAAAAGAAGGTATCATGATCAAAACAAGTGATAGCCTCCTTGGAAAGCTTGGATTGTGTTCTCCTGCTGCATGCCTTAATAACATTGATAAGGCACTTAAACCAAGCCTTTCTGAGGCATCATTAATTGTGCCCACACACATCCTGTTCCAACTTATTCCTTAAATATCTTTTGCAAAAATGCTGATAACATAGCTGTAAATGTAATCCAGAGGAGTTCTGCTTTCAACATACAGAAGTTAATATACAGTATATAACATTAAGTACTCTGAAAAAATTAGGTTCTAAGGTGGATTTTTTTTCAATTTGTATATCCTGAATTATTTTATATGGGTAAAATCACTTTCTTTCCTCCCTCATTTCTCTAGAAGATTGTAGAAATAAAATAATTAAGATTATGAAGACTCAGACATTGAGCAGCATGAAAATGCAGTAATTCAGACTTCAGAGCAAAAATGAACAACACAGAAGGCAGGTGGTTACATGTCAAATGACAGGCCAACAAAACTGAAATACAGTTGTAACTGAGACCTGAATTTAATATCTACTTATTTAATATCAATTGCGCAGATTGAAGTCAGGGAGTAAGCACTGGAATTCACTTAACTGTCAGGGAGCAAAGCGTTCCAGAGTGTCTCGTCATGGAAAAAGTAGTGGATGGACAGGAAAAGTAGTCTGGAAGGAGCATTCTGACAAAGAGGCAAAGGATGCAAAGAAGCCCAAGAAACAGGCAAAAACTGGAAAAATGAAGTCACAAGGAGAAATGAGATAAACACTCACTGTATTGTAGTACTTGTACCAGACCAGAAAGCCTCTGCCACAAGGAGAGTAGGGAGGAAAAATTGCTAAGATGTCAGCAAAAGGGGAGACTGGATATGACTATGAATGAGACTGGAAACTGGGAGAGGTCTTTGGAATAAGAACTGGAGTGGCTACATAGGAAATGTGGACCTGTGTATGCAAAGCAGAAAGTGTATTTGACAAAGACAGTGGATACACAGACAAATGAAACTCTTCTCATCTCTCAGTTTTAGCTTCTCAGCCTAAAACTACATTCCAAAAAGTCTTTTTCACTGTTACATTCATCTTTATCCTGCAGTTTCCATTTAGTTTCTCTCTCAATCTTTTAAGACTCTGCAGACGTGTTGTTTTCAACCTCAAGCCAATCCAAGCACCAGCAGCCAGGCCAGGGCTCACAGCAGCCCAGCTGAAAAGAACTGCATTGCAAATCACAGTGCTGATGCCTCATTGCTATTCTGGCTCAGAACTGCTCTAAGAAAGAAATTTATTCTGAGTCAGAACTAGTTCAGTAGGAATGGCCCAGGCACTAACTGATGAGACTACTGCATGTCTGGGGTGGATGCACAAGTTCTTGTTAGACGTAGGAGATGCAAAGGGGAGAAATATATTCAGTTGCCATCTCTTACAATTACAAACTACGAAAGTAAAGAGCATGCTTAGTGATGATAGAATATTAGAAGTTCCAGGAAGTCCCTGCTGACTACACATACACTGAGCACACAAACTCCAGTTTCTCAAAATATAATAATCTTGAAGGAAGGGAATGGGGAAGGAAGAACCAAGTGTGGAAGCTTTGGGTAGAGACTTTTGCAACCAGTCAACCAAGTCATACTCCTGATGAAGCAGCTAGTCCCATGTCAAAGCACAAGAACCACAAAGTATTTAAATTTAAAATAGCTCTTTTTTTTGCTTTTTCCCCCCTTCTTTTTAGTTTCTTTCTATAAAATGACTGGGCCACTTTTGTTGCAAACTAGTTGAGGCAGACACCAGCATGAAAATTTTTGCATCAAATTTTTAAACCTAGACAAGTTTTAAATAAATTAAAGTGGACCTGTAATACTACTGATCCTATATCCATATGTCACACTCTTCCTTGGGAAATACTGTTCCTTTGCAAAGATGGAACTATTGGTAACTGGCATATGATTCTGTCTTTAAAAAGAAAATATTTCAGAAACATTTTGCCACACGATACATAATAACTTTATCTTAAATGCCATCCAGTTTTTACTTCATTGCCTGTCTGTAATATTGGTATAAGCTACAATGAAGATCCCAGAGATGGCATATTTGTATCATAAAATAAGTTTAAATGTACTTTAGTCATATTCTAAAAATTATTTAAGGTCTACCTTTTGAAAAATGCTTAAATATTCAGTACTCACCAAAACAAAGAACACAAATGTGAGATTATTTTTTTCAAGAAATAAGGAATTATTTTTTTTAATGGTAATTACCAAAACTCGACAAAACTTGCATGATCTTTGTCTTGGTGGTCAAGAGGTTCCATTGAGAAGTCAAAGTGATTCTTTGCTCTAGTTAAGAAATAAAAGAAGATACTCTGAAGTACACTGCTGAACTCTTGCAACTACACAGCTTTACATGAAACACATTCATGCTGGCATATAGAAAAAATCATGTTCTGTCTATGTAGTAAAAGTATTCTCATGGAGAGTAGGAAAAGTAAATTTGTTTCTCCTGACACAAAGAAAGAAAGTGCATAAGATCTCCCACATCTGAGCTGAACATTCTAGCATGGAAACACAAAATGGATATGGCAACACAACTATCATTTACATCATCAGTCCAGTCCTTCCCCTTCTTTTTAATAATTTTCTACTTTTCCTGAAGCCTGCTGTTTGGATAAGTCCATCCCAAACTGTGATTTGCTTTAAGTAAAGCAAACGCAGAGACCTAGACTGCATTTAAGTAAACAAAAAATGCAGTAGGTCTCTGATTTTTTAAAAGAAAGCTTCTCCCAGAATTAGTAGCCTAAAAAAGACTTGGCATCAAGGAAGAATGCAACAACGTATGATTTAGTGTCACTAGAGGTGACAACAGAGCTGTAAACTACAAACACCTAAAAGCTTACAATACAAGCTGTCAAGCAAAGAACTCCCTGCAGGTTTAGACCATCTGGATAGCTCCAAACTTTTCTTAATCTCAGTCAAAAAAGAACATGAACATGGATAGATAAACAGTGGAATCTCAAACAGGAATGGAGACACTACTTAGCGTCAGCTACTTAGGTATTCAAATAACACACCCGATTTCTGCATTCACAATCAAAAATAACGTCAGTAAGTAGCTAAGTATTCACAATATAACCATCAAAGTACTCAAAAACATGACCTAAAGTGAGAGAATTGTGAAATTTCACCTCCCTAGTATAATGGATAGCTATATTACAGTCTATAAATATATACACAGGAAGACAAAATTCATTTCAGTCTCACAGACAGAAGCATAACAAGACCCAGGGGCTACAAAATGAAGACAGACAAACTCAGAATTAACATCTTAATTACCAATGATGAGTACCTCATTGAAAATTGTGATAGGCACTCCCATCCTTGAAGTATGCTTTTTAAAAAGAAAGGTAGAGAGTTTTTTTATCTTTAGAGAGACATGACCTAGTTCAAATGGGAAGAAACTAAGGCAGCCATGGGTCTCTGTTGTACAGTATGCCAGGCTAGATGATCACAGTACTCCCTTCTGGCTTTTTAATCCATGAAACTGTGTACATTTCCATTTCAATGAAACTGCATCTTTCAATGAGCATTTTTTAAAGGAACAGCTTTCCAGTGAGCTCTAGTTATGCCTTGAAGGCATAGCACTCTTTTGGTAGAGGCTTGTGAAAAACTTCTGGATAGCACAATATGGTGTTACTCTGAATGGAGGAAGCATTCAGTCCTTTCTGAGGCAGAGCTGGGACCAAGTACAGAATACAGTAGAATCTGCTTTGTTTAACATATTAATTTGAAAATTAACTCTTTGCAGCATCACACTGAATCAGTTTTAGCCCTCAGTTCCACCATCATTTCATGAATTTGACAATTTCTTGGCATTACCTAATTTCTTGGTTATGTTTATCAGATACTTTCTCTTGAAGCACCATGGAATGGGGGGTCTAATGTAAAAACACTAGCACTGGAGCACGTTTGGATTGGGACTTCTGATTTCTTTTCTTCAGAATATTTTCATGCATCAAACTACATGGAAACCTGAACCAGAAAAAGACAAATGGATAATGTTGGGCAATTTACACAGAATAGTTCTTATTGCACCAAGACAAATGACTAGGGCATACATAGCCTTCAGAGACCCTCTGGTTATGGCAATCTAACCAGTCCAATATTTTCCATCTGAGTTAAACCATCACTTTATAATATTAGATAATAAAAGAATTTTTTTTAAATCTCCCTTACTGTAGGATTTTGGAGTTTTGAAGTCACTTATTTTGACAGTTAGCAATAAATTTAAACTAATCTGTTTTCAGTACAAATCACAGAATGTTACTTATTCATATCTATTTCATTTTCTTACAGCAGTTTCCATTTCATTAATATGTTCTTGTGATTTTTATTATCTCATTTCAGATGTGTAAGGAATCAGACAAAAAAAAAAAAAAAGATGAAGATAATTCTGACTGCTGACACGCAGAAGTAAAACTGTAGATCCTTTACATGAAATTAATTTTTTCTGCAGGTAATACAACGAAGTGCACAAACCTTCAAGTCCAATGACATAATAGCAGCTTAAATGCAGTCACCCAATAAACATAGTCTATAAAGACTTAAAACACAAGCACATCTTAAAGGTAGAAAGAATAATCCTTATAGTTTACTACCTTCTGAAAAGACCTCATTATTTTGTGATTCAATCTCTGACTGCAATTTGTAGATGTGCATGCACTATAATCACATTTAACCTTGAGAAAATTCTGCATCTGTTACATGCTTTCAGCAGGGAGTCCTTGCACTAGTAAATCTGAAAACCAGATCTGACTTTATACTTCCTGTGATGCCAGCAATGGCTCGTGTAATTATTTGTCTGCTTTTAGCTTCGTGTTTGTGAATAACTTCTTATTTCAGCTATTAGTTGTTATCTTTTTTTGTTAATATTTTTCATCATCATGTCTATAGAGGTCACTGTGATAGAAAGGGCAAATCATATACAAAATATCTGTAACCATGAATAGTTTGGATATAATGCTATTTCTTTTCCACTGTTTCATCCACAATGTTACCTCTCACAGTCTGACCTCAAATGTGTAACAATACCTGATGAGAGCATAAGAATAGCAACAACCACATGTTTCTCCATAATTGCTGTTTGTCAGTCATTTCTTCAGCATTAACAACATTCCAGACAACTCAAGGTCAACTACATCTTACTCTAAGGAAAAAACCCCTTCTTATCAAAAGAAATGGGCAAGCCAACAAAATCCATTGCCAACTTCCAGATGAGTGTTTGATTCTGACTCAGTTTTGTGCCCACAACTAAGGAAAGCAAAGCCATTGAGTGAATTCTGCCAGTATAAAATGGCAATCAGAGCAACTGAAAATATTGCTAATAGTACTCTCCCCTTTATACATCAACTCTCTGTTTTTGCACAGTGTTTTAATACAGAGAGTTAAACTAGTACCCTGAGACAACCTTCTTTATAAATCTGACCTTAAAAGAGTTCTAAAGGATGTTGATATGAAGACAATTCTCTAACAATTTCTAGAGTGTATTAAAAAGTATAAAATTACACCAATTTTCCACCTTCAATCTTACTATATTTACCATTGAAACTGATAAGAAATATTAACCTAAAAATAAATTAAATAAGAAGGTGTTACAGAGTTGATTAAGGCTTGTACTAGGCACAGAAGGATTGAAGAATTTAGGTAAGTATTGTCTTAGAATTGCAAACTAAAGAAACAAAAATAGAATGAAATCAATTTAGAGAGAGTTTTGCAAGGAAAGTAGACATATATCACCAACTACAAAAATCATGTATCTTGTGGATGTAAATAGGAATTACTGTTTTTGCCATTTTCACCAAGTGCTAGATAAAACTAGGAAAGGAAGTATTCTATAGTTTGATTTCTCTTACATGAAAATCAATGAGATTTTATTCATTCTCCAATAATTAGACATTCTTAATAACAAAATAAAAGTTCTCAATTTTTTGTAGGACAATTAAAACAAACCCATGAAAAAGCTATAAGCTCAGGTTAGAAAGCATAAAAGGATACTGCTTTATTCAAAGATGCAAATGCCATTCTAAAGAAGCTTTAGATTCTTTTTCATTAGAAAATTACTTTCAAATTTAATACTGGACTATTCATCCTTTCTGTGGAGTACTAAAGGACAAGATTAATGTATTCCAGTCTTTTGATGGAAGATTTTTAAAGAAAGATTTAGAAGGGTCTAAGGCGATGAAGCATTTGGCAAGAACATGAGTTGACCTTATGCACCAATTGTTTCATGTCTTTTGGCACCGAAACTGTTTTTCTTCAGCTCCACAATATGACCCCTGTTTAACTGCCAAAGCAGACCTTTACATAAAGAAAAGAAATTCTAATGGCAGCAGATTTTAGGGCATCAAAAAAAATGGCAGATTCAACATCATCAGTCTCATGAGACCACTGCAGTATGCTGATGGAATTCCCCCCCCCCAAAAATTGTTCCATATCAACCCACGGTTGCTCATAAAAATTGCACCATTTGCCTTTCTGTTGCAACACCATTCAGATTGATAAATTCTAAAACTTGCAAAAATGTATCTGGGTTTTTTCCTAGCTAAAGAACTATTGGTAACAAAGATGCATGTCCCAATGGCAGACATCAACTAATGAAGCTTGACACCATGCTAAACACACTATTATAAACAACATATGAAGTTTTACAGAGACTAAGTGGTAAGTGTTACAAGCTCTGCTCCGTACAAGTTCCAGGTTTAGAATTATGATGTGCATTAACTAAAATTGTTTGAACTCCATACAACAGGTTTTAAGTTCTGTCATGGTAATAATTCAGTGTATATTTAAATGTCAAATTAATTCTTAGCTTGAAGTCTCTTCCATGTATTAAAAAAAAAACCACAAGACATTCTGATGATCTAGGTGTAAAGGTATCTTTATAATTAAATCATGTAGCACAATAAAAGTGTAATACATAAAATATGTTTGTTATATTTACATGTTGTTTGAGTTATTGTAAAGTGACAGTCTACCTACAGAATCCCAATGTTTAGAGCTATTTGACTGACCATGTAATCACTGAAGGTCTCAGTGTTATGTGTAAGTGAATACAAAACACAAAATAGGAAGGATCAAAAAGATGACAACACAAACCGAAGAGAAAAAAAGACTTAGAGATAACATGGACTAAAACGACATTACCTCTAGAATTTCTTGCTTGTATTAAATTTAATGATTTGAAGTTTTGTATATCTACACAATACTCAAGGAAATATATGCCTATAACTCTACATATTTTGGCTGTATCTCATCTTTCTGACACTCTTCTGACTGGGTCTCCAGCTCACTCTGAACTCATGTTTAATTTTAATGTGTATGTAGCTCCAATGAAACCACAACGAGGTGTTTGGTATATGAGTGTCTTTAGTATGTAGCCTCTCTAAAGGAATCATCATTTCACATTTTTATATAAATATCTCCTAGAGTAAAGTAGTGATTTAGTGTGTGACATTCAGGCTTATATGTTTACATGCTCATATGCTTCTAATTATAAGCATATATTCAGGAGTTTAACAACCTAAACAAAGAGTCGTATGTTTACATTGTATAATACTGTTAATCAGGTATAAAAATATAGTATCTTCTCTAAAGGACAATTATTATGTTTTTAAACCCTTTCTAAAGCAGAAAAAAGTATTATCCAAGACATTTAGTTGTTAGATTTCTGTTGAAATTCCATTAGAAAATTCCTTCAGAAACACTTAATGTAATGCAGCTATTTCAGAGTAAGAGGAGATCTCTGCTCAGTAGGGTGCTGATACTGTGAAGGAAATAGATTTCTCTACATTATCTTTTCCACCATTCTTCAAAAGCTCATAATACAACTACCTGGCAGCATACATACTCTATTCAATATTTTGACTGGGAAGAATAGAAAAGTTATGCAACTCCAAAAGTGTGACCAAGTCATGTGACGCAGGGAGGTGTATTGAACCTGTAAGTGATAATAAGTCCTTTTTCCTAAAATTTCCTTTTTAATTTGTGAAGCACAGTAAGGATGTCTCAGATTTCTTCCTTTGTCTGTCCCTTCACAATTACAGCAATAATCACAGGACACCTAAAAGTATAGGATTAGATCTTTCATCTTCAAATGTTTTGCCTTTACAAATTTATTCTACAGCTGGGCTGAGGCCATATGAGAGACACGTAAGTCATCACTAAAAACATCTTGGTGCTCTTATTGTCTTCTATGTCAGCTGGGCACCAACAAAGACGTCAACAATGAATTAAGTACTCCTGCTTTTACTCATAATTACAAGCTACATTGAGTTATAGTCATGATTAAACAATCTTGATTTTATGGAAAATATGCATTGGAACTAAACTGCACACTTAATTTTTCCTAAAATAAATCTGACCAGAATTTTGAAGCAGACTTACTGCTTCTACAGCAGTCTTTTCAAAGTGGATGTGAAGAACTTAAGTCTCCTCTCAACAATGCTTAGCTAAGATGGTAAGTAAAGAACGAACACACCTTGGAATACATTGCATCAAACTTTTAGTATGCATGACACTGGAGCTCATTTTCCTCTGCTTATTTACTCCAAAGGAAACCATTAGAAGACATTTCCTCTATAAGCTAATACAGCATTACTTCACTAGAAAACAGAAGTTACAATGCCCTTTATTGCCAGTGCTTGTTATCCAAGATTATTAGGAATATATGATCAGAAATAGTGAGTTTAATGGAACATGTACTAAATTTAGCTGAATTTACAGGATCACAGCATGTCTGAGCTTGAAAGGGACTTCCGGAGGTCATCTAGTCCAACCCCCCAGATTAAGCAGGGCCATCTATTCTATTGCAGTCATGCAACCATGCCATCACATCTCAATGATCCCAACAAGATAATATCCCTACAATTGCATATTAATCTCTAATTTTCCTCATATTTATTCTTCACACTAGTGTACAGACCATCATAGGGCATGTCAGCATGGTGATTTCTCAGAAAGGGTCTGGGTTGTTGTTTTTTGTTCATAATGGCACTTTTCCATAAGGCACTTTCTTGTTTACACACAAATGCTTGAAATGCCCCCACTTTAGCCTTGTTTTGTTGATTTTGTGCTCCCTTTCTTTCCCATCACTTCAAGCTTTTTGCTGTCAACTCTGACCATCACTCTCTCACAGGGCTGGCGGGAACTCTTGCCCTTGTTGATACGGGTATTTGAAAGCCCTAATTATCAGGTCAGACAATTTGCTGGCAAAGACACCATTGCCCTGCTTATCAGGGTGGACTTCAGTCTCTTCCAAGCAGGTGCCGATCCTCAAGCAGGGTCCCATGGTCATAGAAATCCAATCTCAGTTGCCACTGACAGCTCCGTAACCAAACCCTGATGTGCAGTATCCTTACAGCAAGACTGAGGACAAGAGCTGGACCCCCACATCACTGACTATTGCCTCCAGAGCTCTGCAGCCAGTTTTGATACTCTCCAGGTTGCCGCCAGCAGTATCATTGGTACCCACATGGAAGAACAGCAGGAGGCAACAGTCACAGGTCCGGATGAGCTTTGGCACCACAGTGCCGGATCCAGATCTCAGGCAAGCAGAAAACCTCTAGGTGACAGGTTATGTTGGCAAATGGTTGCCTCCAGCCCCCACTGCATGGAGTCTCCTACTTCTATCACTCCCCATTTCCTCCTGTCATTCTTGCATAGCTTAGGGTCTTAGGGTCAACTGGCCCAGATGCTTTGCTGGAAAGCACATCTGGATCCTCCTCAGCTTTGAAGAATCTTTTTCTCTTCTGCCAATGCCTGTTTTCTCTTGCTGGGTATCCAGGCACATTCTTAGTTCCAGAACCAACAGTTCTAACTTTCCAGATACTGATTAGTTAATCTCCTTTAGAAGGCACAAACTCCTGCATTTTTCTTTCAGAGAAACTGCATCACAGATTATGCACATGGAATATATTTAATTTTTGAACATTATTGATTAACAGGGTGTTATGAGGACACTTCCTGTTTTACAGATACTGAGTTACATGATTTATTATTTCTATGAAAGGGCTTTGGTTACCAGACAAGCATTTATTATGAGGGTGTAAAAATAAGTGAAATAAAACAAAATACTTCTTGTATACCCAATTTTGCAAACTTCGTTTTGTATAGTGAGTATTCCAAAGAATTAGCGTTTGATATATGAGCCAATTAGACAAAAAGAACCATTCAATTTACTTTATAATAAACATATTTTATTCAAAGTGCCCTTGAAAGCAACTATACAAATCCTGACTGTTCCTTCCTATGTACTCTCTAATCCTTGCCAATGAAATTAGTCTTTATTGATTTCCTAGCTCACTAACAAAAATGTCAAAATAGAAGAGATAAATGAAAATGGTACTGACCTCAGTTCTTCAGTTTTGTACTTTTTGTTCCTCTTTACATATATGACAACTTTATTCATAAAGTCACTTTTTGTGCCTTTTTTTTTTCTTCAGATGTTCCAGTCTGTCTAACACATTATTTAAGCATATCAGGGTCTCACTACAGTTTTTAGTATTACCTGCTGAGGCTTACCTTTTGTTAGTTTAATGCATTTTAATACTGCACAGACCAGTGTGGAACTATCCCACAAGTTTTAGGTTCATCTACATCACACATACCTTCCACTTCTCAGGAGGCAATAGCATGCATAGTCTGTATGGCAGTCATCTCTCCCAAAGCCAGATAGAAGAATGAATAATGATTTCTAGAAGTAGTCTGGCTATAGGAATATGGAACTTTTTCTGCCTTCCCTTGATGAGGGATTTAGACAAAGACAGTTTTAAATTTAGGAACTCCTGTCCTTGACCAACATAAAAGAACTATAAGCAGTGGAATGAGGTTGAATCACAGAATTGTTGACTTCTTTGGTTTGGAAAGGACCTTTAAAGGTCATCTAGTCCACCCTGCAAGGAGCAGGGACATCTTCAACTAGATCGGGTTGCTCAGAGCCCTGTCCTACAGGACCTTGAATGTCTCCAGGGATGGGGCATCCACCATATCTCTGGGCAACTACCCTCACCCTAGTGTTACTAGTGAAGTGGTAGCCCTCTTCAGGACCTGCTCCAACAGATCCATGTCTTTCCTGTGCTGAGGTCACCAGAGCTGGACACCGTACTCCAGGTGGGTTCTCACCAGAGCGGAGGGGCAGGATCCCCTCCCCTGATCTGCTGGTCACGCTGCTTTGGATGCAGCCCAGCATACAACTGATTTTCTGGACTGAAAGTGCACATTGGCAACTCATGTCCAGCCTCTTATCCACCAGCATCCCCAAATCCTTCTTGGCAGGGTTCCTCTTGATCTGTTCATCCTCCAGCCTGTATTGATACTGGGGGTTGCCTGGACCCAGGCCCAGCACTTGGCCTGATTGAACCTGTCCGTCAGGCATGTCAGCAGCACCACACACCTCGGTGTCAACTGCAAACTTGCTGAGAGTGTACTCAATCCCATTGTCTGTGTCATTGATGAACACATTGAATAGCACTGGCCCCAATACAGACCCCTGAGGGACACCACTTGTCACCAGTGTCCATCAGGACATGGAGTCATTGACCACTTTGCATTGCTCTTGTATTTTGTTATGTCCCAATGCTGGAACTCAAACCCTTTCAATTGCTGTCAACTCTTTTTTAATTGCACAGCTGAAGGGACAAAAACCCCAAAAAAACCCAACCAAAAATGAAACAAACTCCATATTCCTATTTTGCTTAAGTTCTTCTACGAAAATGTAATTTTCTTCAGTTACACTGTTTGTTTGCTCATAATTTTGTGAATTTTAGAGATATAGATAAAATATCAAAGGAAGTTTAGAAGATCTTTCCATATAGCCTCTTCAGAACACTCCCTCTCTTTAGTAACTTTTTAGCAATTATAGATTAGCTTTGTTTTTTTTTTAATTAAAAGTAGTCTCCACTGATCAAGAAACTCATGAGATTACTTTAGATATTACTTGTAGGTCATACAGCTATTAATTAGATAATAAGAAGAAGAATCCTGTAAAATATTCTTGAATTACTTCATTTTTACTAAAATTATTAATTCATGCAAAATTAGCTTAGAGTACGCACGTTTGATAATGTAGAAAGATGTGCAGATAACAATAGGAAAAATACGTGCCATTATACTATGAATTATAATCCTGTCTTTGAAAATTCTTCTGATTTTTAACCACCTGAACACACAAACACTCAAAAAAAGGTTAAAAAAGAGCAATTAAATGACTGAACATAAGTGAAAAAAAGTCTTAATTATTTATCTGTTATGTAATTATGATGACATTGAAGAAGATCAAAGTTCTCTAGAGAACAATAATGTAACCAACTATACACAAGCACAAACACATACCTACAAATACGCATACTTACCCTATATTCCTGTATATACATACATTTGGAAAAAATTAGGTCCTGCTACTTTTCTCCAAGACCATAGCATAAGCCTAGTTTGGTCCCAAGAACTGCTACAACAAACAACTTTCAAGTTGCTCTTTAAACTATTTCTCCTTCATGAACCACATTTTTGCCAACACTGTATCAAATACAGAAACTCTGTACTTAAAGTACTTACGTAAATTTCACAGAAAAATAGCTCAACACCTTCAAGAACAAGCCCCAGGAACTTCTACCAGTCTCAAGTCTGTTCCAGCTGTCATGGTATTAAGACAATTTAGAATTTAACCAGCTACGCTTTACAGAATCACAGGATGGGTGAGGTTGGAAGGTGGCTCACCTGGGCCAGCCTGCCTGCCCAAGCAGCATTATCCTAGAGCACATGGCATAGGATTGTGCCCAGGTGGTTCTTGAATATCTCTAATGATGGAGACTCCACAATCTCTCTGAGCAACCTGATCCAGAGCTCATTCACCTGCACAGTAAAGAAGTTCTTCCTCATATTCAGATGGAATTCCCTGTCCATCACTTTCTGCCCATTGGTTGGTTGTCCATCAGCCTGCAAGTCCTTCTCAGTAGAGCTGGTTTCCAGCAGCTAGGCCCCCAGCCTGTGCTGGTGCCTGGGGTTATTCTTCCACAGGTGCAGGACGCTGCACTACTTTTCTACAGATTGCCTTGTCTGGATTTGCAGAACCATGTCACACACATGTGCTGTTTAGATTCACAAATGAAATCTCAAACTGGATTTGAATATTTCCCCTTAGTACACAATTTGTATACTGTTTTTTCTCCCTGTTGTTCCTTTTGATTAAAAAAAAATACAGACTTTGACAGACTAAAGGTGGTTATTTGTTTCTAAGTGTTGAAGCATTTGAAACAGATAACATCCTAATACACATTAAAATATTTGTTTATTTACATTATTTATTTATTTATCTAGTCTATTTGATTTTCAAGCCCACCACAAGAAGCCAGGATGGAAGAGTTAGAAAAAAAGGCACTTGAAGATTAAAAAGAGTGACTGTGGCAAGTATACAACCTGAAGATTTCTTAAGTCATACCATCAAAATTATTTCTAAAAACTAACTGGAAAAGTTAAAAGGCATAAGATGGAAATAACAGAAAGTTTAGACCTCAATACATAAAACAGAACCTCCGTTACACTTAGTTTTTAAAAAGAAGTGAAAAAGCAGTAAGTCCACTCAATTATTTCCAAAAATAAAACATCTATCAATCACTTTCATTGATAAAAGTGGTAAGAAGTTTCAGTCAAATAACACATAATCAGAAAAAAAGATATCGCAAGAAAAGTCACAGAAATTTACATTTAAGAGTGCTTTTTTTTCCTTGGAAAATTAATTTCATATGTCATATAAAATACTCCCCCAAAATACACTGTAAATGCCTGTGACACTGTAAAAGAAATATTTCTTTAAGTGTTCTTTAGGTGAAGATTCCTAGAAAATTTTAAGAATCTGCAATATGAACAGGTCTTGCATGTAGAGCTTTATTACTCTATAAAATCTGCACATGCATGCATCAGTGAATCCAATTTTAAATAAACACATTTTTCTGCCTATTTTTTCAGGGCTACATTGTAGGCAGTGCCTGCATGTTTACCTGTATAATTACAGTACTCCCTAACTCTGAACCATTAACCATTATGTAAAACATAGCAATACAAAATAATGCTCCACACAAAATCTTTGGATCTGCTAAGATATATTTCTGTGTGCATGGAGTCTCATTCTCTTTGATGGAGCAGGACCGGTATGTGGATTTCAATTCTAGATCACTGTTAAATTTCTTGACAAGGTTATCAGATTGGGACATTTAAATTCAGCCAAAGCAGCAGATGTTTTGTGTTAGTTCAGTGGCTATTCATGAGCACACATAAGAGGTACCAGAGGAGTTGTTATCAAAGATGATTCTATTAAAGTACTACTACCAATTGTCAACTTTTTACTATTTATTACTTCATGTTTGTAGATATATTCCAATGTTTTTTATTTTCCAAGATTAAGTAAATTGATGACACAGAAAAAACAGAAAATGACATAATTTTAGCTAAAATTTCTAAATATTTTTAAAGCAATATGAAAGAAACCTGATGCTTTTTATAAGCACAGAAAACATCTACTTGGCAATAATTGTTGAATTTTTTTGCTACTGATTATGAAATAATTGAGGAAAAGGAAAGGATTATTTGGGGCTAGGAAAGTGAACGATCCATTGCAAATAATCAAATAATCACTTGAAAAAGGAAAACAGTGAATACTATAGACCATCAAATAATACAGATATGAAGAGCAGAGGACAGTAAGAAAATAGGAATGCAGGGCACACGGTTCAGTTTTCTAGGGTAAGAGTAGAAAGAAACATCAGTAATAGCTTTCCATCAGAAGCTTTTACTCCTAAAAGCCTGGCACCTGACCTGATTCTTCAGGATATGGATCAGGCTTCTATGAATAAGAAATAATGAGTATATTTAAATTAGTTTAAATGAAAGAAACACCATATCTTTACTAAGACACCAAGCTTGGCAGCATTTTTTGTAGACTCTGAGAGAACAAAAAGCTCCTTGAACCAAAGACTATTGTTCCTTTTTACGTGGTTTCCTGAAAAAAATGAGCTGCTTTTCTCAGCTCCTCTTGATCACTTTCAGTAACCAATTCCATCTAAGTTCAATACATGGGAAAAGGTCTCAAAGATTTAACATTTCTACAAACTTTGTGAAAGCAGACATCTGTATGGGGTGTCTGCTAGCTAAAAGAAAATGCAACATGAATGCAACTTTTCCTTAGTAGTGCAAAACTCACTTCTCAGTAAAGGCTCCCCTTTAAAATTTATTCTCTTGTCTAATAAAGGGTAAGTTTATACTGCAGCCTGAGTATTACTCAATTAAAATATCAACTCACAAATCTAAACCCATAGGCAATATGGATTAATTTAGTCTTACAGGACTATTTCTTAAACCAAAACCGTCTAATTCAAAGCATAAAACCAACCAATATGCTGCTCCTTCCACTCTCTCCATCTCTCTGGCATGCAGCCCACCACTCTTTCTTCTTCTCCCTTGCACTGAGAATCTGGCATTCCTGCCTGAGCGTGGCTCAGCACCCACTGGCTCCCCCAATCATCCCTCAGACTATTGAACAACCTGGTAGTTAAAACGTGCTACATGAAAACACAGATGTGATCACACTTAGGGATTTCTGCAGATCTTAGTGCTGCCCATCTGTACTGACAGCGTACCAAGTACCTCTCCCAAAACACATCAGACACCTCCAAAGATGAAGGCAGCACTTCAGTGCCACCCTTTTTATCACTAGATTTTAACAGACAGTGAGAAGAAGCAAGAGTGCAGTGGTCACACCAGGTAGCTACATGCAAGAAACTAAATTTAAGGGGAGATTAAGATCACGGTAATATATATGTGCTGAATTTAAGGAATGTGCTGTTTAGGCAACTGTAAGAGCACTGATTTCCTGTGCTATTTTCTAGAATTTATGTACCAAACTTCCACAAATCTCACTTTAATCACCAAGACAGGCAATCTAGCTCTCACGGCTCTTGATTATCAAGAATCATGCACATAAACAATATCCATAATGGTATGAAACTGAAGTCTTCTACTTTTTCTAACATTCTGCCAAAAAATCCTGCAAATAACTAGCAAAATGTGTGTAAGGAAATGTGCATTTTGCTACTATGCCACACTGTTTTCTTTGTAGTAGGAAGCTCATCTATTCTTTGGATCAGATTTTAGGTATAACAGTTGCTTTAAGAACATTTGAATGATATCAGATCAAAAGTCCAACTGGCTCGGTATCCAGTATAGGTTAAAAACAGCAGTTGGAGAACACTGTTAGTAACAAGAGATGGCTCATATCACTTCTGTTATTACAGTAACTTAACGATGCAGAATTTAAACAGGAAAAAATCTCATAGCAGACTATTGTATGATACTAAGCCTCCCATGACAATTTACTTGACTTTATTAACAATCTTTACATTTGAGCTGGAAAGAGAGAAAGTTCATAAATGGTATTAACACTGGTGAAAGACGAGACTGCTTTGTCTTGTCAACTACTAATATTTTGAGAAGCATTAACATTTTGAACCTCGAATTTCAAAAATCTACTATTCAAAATGAATATGAAGAGAGACTGCAACTTGTGTTTGCAACAGTGTACTGGGAAGACATCCCAACTATTTGTTAGATCAAGGTAAGTCCTGAAGCAGAAGTAGACAGCAGTATTGCATCATCACAAAGCTGTGTTCAATTTAGCTGCTGTGTTAAGATGTACAATATATCAGCTTGGAAAAAACAATATGTTAGTTCAGTGATATTTTTTGAGATCCTACTCAGTGTACTTGCACTTCAAATAGAACACAACCAGCTTGATTGACCCTCGGTTTAGGGTCAGGAAAAATCTCGTGGGTTAATTATCATACTGTTTACTTATAATGGATAGGTGGCTTTTGTGTAGCTGTGATTATCTCATATATCTAGCTGATTTCTTGCTAATAATAGCTTGCTCTAAGAAGTATTAAGATACAGTATTGATTTCAAAAAGATTAAATCACTGTGGTAATATACAAGAGATTATTCAATTAGTAAAGATGACTGGCAATATTTATCTAAAAATGCTCCCTGCTCTGCTGTGAATATCTAAAGCATAACTTAGCCAAATATATAAAATCAAAATACCCAAAAGCAGTCAAAAATGTGAATTCTAAAATCTCAGGAACAAGAAACAGTTTTGAAAGAATAGATGTTCAGAAAACCTGGTCTTGAAGTATCTCAAACTGCTGTTACCAAATAATCAGCTGTTATTTTTTTTTTAACTCTAAAATAAATCTATATTGAAATAAATTGCCAGATTTTCACTCTAAGTCCTCCAACACATTCTGTTCCATAAACCTGGCAAATTTTTCTTGTCCATCTGCTTTACTGAGCAGTATAAAGGTGTTTTCTATTGGTAAATACCAAAAAAGTGGAATGACAGTCACAGTGACATTCATTCTCTCTTTCAGTTTCTTGGTAAGTTTCCTGTTGGCTTTCTTTTTAATTGCTTCTGCATGCTTTATGACATCATACCTTCCACTAAAAAATTTAAATTCAACTTAAATAGGCTCTAGATGAGGTCAAAACTATTTTCATAACTTCAACAAACAATATTGCCTCTGGTGTTCATTGTGCCAAACAAAAAAAAACAAAAAAAAACAAAACAAAACAAAAAAAACCCAAAAAAATCTCTTTTCCTTTTATTAATGTAGGAAGAATCTATTCTCAAAAATTTGTCTATTCAAATGTCTGCCTCAGTGAGCAGCTGTCCATCATACTGAAATAAAACTGTAAGTTTTCACCACTATTGCAAATGGTCGGTTCTTAGGGTTTGTTTGGTTTTTTCGCCAAGAATCACATTTGTTCATGCACCAGGACAAGGGACTCTGCAAGAACATTTCCCATCAAAGTGCAAGGGTGAGCCCTATGTGCTCAGAGTTGTGAGAGCTGCTTATAATTCATCCCTTGGTGAAACACAAATGCTATTCATTCAATGCACCTCCGAAAACGTATTTTTTTCCCAAATAAATAGTGATAACAGAGGTCTATTGCCTCAATCCTTCCTCTAGGATGGAGTTGCACAATCTCCTGGAACATTCAGCTTGAATTTGTACTCTGTTGAAGTGAGAGAGGTTGTTTTTCTATTTTAGTCCACAACGGATAGCCATGTACTGAAAACCTCATCAGTCTGAGCAGGGGATGAATTAGAATATCTTTGGAGTGTTGTTTTACTGGATAAGGTTGACTTAAAGCATCTAGCTCTAAATGTAACTACAGCACTATTTTACAGCTTTTACCAACTTACTTGAAATTATTAGGTCTAATCTGTTATATGATACCATTGCACAATTTTCATTTTTCAAATAGAGTGGCTTCCTTATTTTAGTAAATATTGTTAAATCTATTAGAATTTGCAACATGTAATTTGGTATGATTCATTACTTATGCCCAGTAGTTAACTTGAGACACATTTTCCAATACAGTTTTCATGACAATATATTTTCATTTCTCTAGTTTTAGCTTGCTGTGAGACAGCTGTTAATTTATTCTTATTGCTCTCTACTTTCATTGCTCCAAGCTTAAACTTCACATCAGACTGACAATGAGGAAAGTTTAATGTACTTCTAAGTCTTACAAGCACACCTGGCAAATTACAACACAAAACTCTCATCAGGAAACCTGAGAAATCTATAAAAACATATACACATAATTCCTTTCAGCTTCTGTGTGTTTATTAAAAATAGTGGAGACAGAATGAAACAGAAGAGATTTTACAAAATGGAAAATTATTTCAGACAAACTTCCTCTTCTCTCTTGCTAGGAAAAAATTTGCCTCTGGAGATTTCAGATCTAGTCATCAAACATCATCCTCACCTTTCTATCTTCTATAACCTTTCTCTGCCAAAAGGATAATACAACTCCTACTATGGACATCTGGAGATGGGATCATCACGAGAGCATTATTTTCAGTTATCATACAGACTGAGGCCTTCAAAGGTTAGATACCAGATAGAGGAACAAAACTCTTCTATTTTTTATCCATGACTGACAGACACTGCAGAATAGTTCCTTTGTATAGCCCTGTTAAAGTTTGTTATTATGAACTCTTCAGACAGAATGCCTGTTTCAGCTATATTTATTTAAGTTGTTCTGTCAAAACAAAGATTACATCATTTTACACCCATGTTTTACAAATTAGGTAGCCAGGACATCTGCAAAATGAAGGGTAAGCTCATTTACTTTGGCAAAGGCTTTGACATCAACTGATAAAAATGGTATCTGTACACAGTTGTCTTAGTGTACTGGCTAACAGCTCATCTTTGGATAATCTGAACTGATTTCTAGGTACATTTTTAAAAGCATTTGTTTTAACTGGTTCCTATTAGGTTTTAGAATGCCTTTAAAGAAAAAGGTCATCCTTTCTTCACTAGTTATTTTCTCCTGGGGAAAAAAACCTACACAAACCCCACAAATTTATTGGAAATAGTTTTATAAATATATTTTAAGTATAGTTAGCTAAAAAATAAGTTTTATGACACAGTTCAGACAACCTTATCCCACACACTGAAATAAGTACCATGGTTGATGAAATGTAAAAGGATGAAGAAAAGTTTCAGGGCTATATGATTTTGTTGCTACCAAGCTCTAAGAAACAAAGCAATGGGAAATTGTGTTAAAGATGTGCAAAACATGAACACAAAAACATGACCTAAAATAAATAAAGAGCAAAATAAAATGAAAGAACACAATTTGAATTTGAAGGTCTCAATGCAAAGTTCCTTTTAATAATTAGTATTTTGACAATTTCCTCTTGCAAAGCTTGACATAAAGTTATAAAAAGATGTTTTATGCAAAAGATGTTTCACAGGCAGCATATTAAATGACCTCTTCTGCAAAGTGATTATCATTTTAAAAATCAACACTTTCCCCATCTCCTTTCAAGAATCTCACCACACAGACATTCAGTAGAACTCCTTTACAATAACCATTAGAAACACTTGTTAATCTCCAGACTTGCTCATACCAACCTATATAAAATTTTACACATTTGCTCAAGTCCTATAGTATCTAGGAGCCTCCTGGTGTCTTTAGTGTGCCTAAGACATCAGTGGTGTGCTTTAATGACATACTAAGAGAGAAAACCTGCATTAAAATTCATATGGTCCAAAGAGATTTGAACTTTAGATTCTGTGAAACGTTGGAAGATTTCCATTAGACAGCTGAGGAACAGAGATGCAAGAATGAAGTGAGTTCCTGAAATTATGCAGGTGAACTATGTTGAATGAGAAACTGAATATGAGCCATCACCTTTTAATAATTTTTGCTAATTATATCTCTGTTTCCTAAGTTGATAAAGGAGGACCTGAGATATGCCGGGCACTTTCTTCCTCCTACTATATAAATATTATTATAATATTCAGAGGGGGAAAAAATCAACATATTTTTAAATACAAAATCTTTAAAGTTATGCTAAGGATCCAACAGTTATCTGAAATTCTCTTTTTGTCAGGTTACATTGAGGCAAAGAGCACAAAGCACTGAGAAAATGAAAAGGGAATATTTCTGAGATGGCACAAGAATGGACAAAATAGCGTGGTGTTGGAAACCACAGCTGAAGTTTATTGGAGATCCACTTTCTTGAATGATTTCTGTAATTCTCAAATTACACTGGTCAAAGCTAGCTATTTTGCTTTTTACACACATCTTTGAAAATGTGGTTTACACTGAGTGCCTTTGTATGATACCCACATTCATATCCACACAAAACATTGATTTGCTTTCTAAACTTACAGCCTCTGGACAAGTCAGGAGAAAGAGCTTTGCTGACTAGCAAAGCAGGAGCCCAGCCTTTGTTCCAACACTAGACACTGAGAGGTGGAGAGTGATAGCTGGACTCAGAGAACTGCACTGTTTTCAGATTAACTGCCTTCATTCAAATACTGTCAACTAAAAATCCATGCAGTGGTGGTAAAGCAAATATTCTGGTTTAAAAAATTCTGCATCAAAAAAATTGTGATATGGTTTAGTCAGAACTTCCTGCTAAGTTTCATATTGGATTGCACAGTTGTGCTTTCTACTTCCCCAAGTATGCCTTCATATTTGATACTACCAACACAGTACACCAAAATGCTGATAGACAGCTGCACCACAATGACTCTCAGCTAAAGCTATTCTTTCTGGAAAAAAAACCAAAAACACCAGCACCACCCCTCAGTCTACAGCTGCACTGACACAATCCTTCACCCGGACCATCAGAGTCTGTACTGTCACTGTGTACCACACACTCCAAAGAATTTATGTACCTTAGAGATAAAAAGCTTTCAGAGTAATTTCACTGGACCTAGGGTCTTTTTGACAAAGTATTATATAGGAGAAGCAAAGACAGTAAATAGAGGGCATGGAACAGAAATATTTTGAGGAAAAGTTCTGCTTCGCTTGTAGGTGGCCCCTTTATTTCTCAGTTTTCTTGCACCCTAACCTGTCAACTTCCCAGAATCCAGATGAAATTCTATTGCAAAGAAGTTATTGAGTTGAAAAGCCTGTGCTACTAGGGATTAGAAGGGTGGCAGTTAAAATTATTAACTTCACACATTTTTTGTATCCCTACTATTAGAAAGAGCCTAAACCTCCGTTATTTTGTCGTCTCTACAAACACAGAAAAACCCCCTGTTTTCACCAATGATCCTGCAATCTAAACATTGCAAGAGACAAGAAATGGATACTACAAGAAAAGAATGAGAAAAAGACAGCGTGATATGAAGATTTCAAGGACTTTCAATGCATGTGGAAACAAAACAAGAATTTTAAGGAGGGATGCTTTGGGAATAGCAAAAGCCTCCCGGGTTTCAAAAAGAGCATGAGGAAAAGTTTAAAAAGAAAAGCTGAAAAATTAGTACACGAGAAATCAAAACTCAGGTTTAATGAGGGTATGAAGTAGTTCCTGGGATGAGAGTCAGTACTGAAAATATGTACAGATGATAAGACAGAAGAAAAGCCACTTGGAAGCAACGAGATGCTTTTGTACAGTATTAAGCATGCCTACTACTATTTCTTCTGGCCTAGTATGGATACAGATAAGAACTGCAAAGTTTTATGGATTTACATTTTACAGAAGATTGAGTATGTGAACTCATACAGTATATTATTTCCAGCTTGATTTTGCAAAAAAAAGCCCTAACTGGTTTATACTATGAATATTTATCACTATTCTGCTTTACATAATATATACATAGGTTTATATATAGGCTGAAATTCTTAACATTGAGTCAATTATATGGAATTTTACAGACTAGAATGCATATGATCTACTTGTGAAATATTTCCTGGAAAGCATTAGCGAATGTAAATTCATTTGAGATTTCTATCAGATATTCTGACTATTGTCATTCTATTAGGATGCATGTTTCAGTGGAGAAACAGATAAATTTGGAATTAAAAATATTATCAATAACTCTCTTTTCACTCTCAGTACATATTTCTTTTAGTTAACTTTATTCTTTGTCAATCAAGTTAAAACAATGACTCAAAATGAAGATATCTTGGCATATGTATCTATTATTCCTTCTATGATAGAGTACTCCCACTGGTTTTCATGGGAATTATGCATATGAAAGGACTGCATTATTAGGCTAGATTAAGAGAAGACATTTAGAAATACTTAACTCATCATACCACTTCAGAACCTCATATTTATAATGGTACTTGAGCCTGGAGCAATATAAACAAAAGCATAAAATACAACTCCTGGAAATATACTATGCATGGATTTTTCTTAACTTTTTTCACTAAAAATTGAACTGAATTTAAACTATTTTCCTTATTTTTTCATATATGACCAAATAAAGAAATATGAATCAGATCACTCCAAAAAACTTGCAATATTCCCAAACCAGAGAAGTCCCGTGCCAATAAGAGGACAGTAAAAGCGTGACATTGCAAATATATGAACTAGATGTTCGTGTAACCATGTAAAAGTCCTTAAAATTTTTCTTGATATCTCTGTCTTTTTAACAGATTAACCCTGATCCTCCATAAGCATAGCAAGTCATCTCTAACTCTTCAGACACATGATTTCCATTTTGACTTCAGAAGTGTTGTTCTCCTCCCATACCATGAGAACTCAAGGACATGAACTATCTTCCTCTGACCCAGGAAATATATTGGGCCCTTCCTTTCTCAGAGCTAAAAATGAATGGACCTCCGCTTTACTCTAACAGATTGGATAGACAACAATTGGCTCTTTCCCAGATGCATAGCTCAGATGTAGAGTTAATCTTCTGGGCTAGTTAGAATGGGCTAACCTTCTAAATGTTCCTTTTTTTTTCTTTTTTAATCTGAAACATACTGCTGCACAGTTAACCCTGGACTGTAATTTTTGATTGCTAGTAACACCCTTGCCTCTTTTGTAAAAAAGTGTTCTCACCTGCCTGTCATAGTGCCCCAAATTAAGATTGTCCAATCTGACTTGAAACAATTCTCTGAGGACTGAACACTTCAGATATTCTTTTCAGTTTGATGGCTCACATCTGGACATCACTAATCAGGTCAGTCACAGGTACGTATCGTGTGAGACAAGGATATTGGAAACAATATCCGTGAAGACTCCTGCTAGAAGCATAAATCCTTGAATTAAAATCTATTCAAACACATGTTTGCACCTTTTCTGATTGCAAATTGTACTGTAGCTATCCTAGACTATATCCTGGGTTAACAGATGTCTTTGTACCCACCACATGCAAGTCATAGTGTTAAAATTTTCTTAGAGAAACGAAATTTTCTTAAGTGACAAACTACATTTCATTAAATGAAAATTTAGAACTTATATGGCATTTGAAATCATGTCTAAGTCCAGAACACTGCATTTCAAGAAGGTAGAAATAATGAGAGTCCAGAGCACAATAACAAGAATTAAAGAAATACAAGAAAAAATATAGATTTTTTTTTTCTATAAAGAAGAAAACAAAAACCAGGGATTGTTTAAAAGAATAACACAGTGGAAACATGATGAAGAATCTCAAATATGTAAGAGCTTGGGGCAAAAAGGAAAATAAAATCCCTGTAACCACTAACTAACAAAAGCTAATGGGTTTAACTAATTTACTTTTAGCAGGTTAAGTTTAAGATCAGAAAGCACAAAAAGCATTCTAATGGGAAGACTAGTGAAATGTTGGAACGGATAACTTACTTAGGTAAGTAATCATAACAAATCTTTAGGCAGACAGGCAAGTGCTCATATAAAAAGACAACTTCTATTGATCCTGGCTTTGGAGGAAGAGTAAGGGGGCAGGTATAACACCTTTTTGGAATAATTTTCAACTTTCAATTTTCAACTTTTCAATTTTCAAATTTCATTGATTCCATGCTGAAGTGACTGAAGAAATGCAGCTGTGTAGTGACCCACTCACTGTGAGATCTTGACTTGGAAGGAAAATCTTATTCTGGAACAGACCAAATCAAGTTCTTCATGTATACAATCACTTGGATTCTGATACAATCTATGGATTAACTAGCTTCATTGATCCAATCTGCAGCTTCTTTCTTCAACAGTTTAATGATAACTACTTTCAGGGCTGGACTATACACAACCAATGCCTGATCCAGCCAAAGGATATAGTATTTTGCTTGATAAGAGGAATTACTTAGTAATACCTTCCACGGCCTTGAGGCCAGACAACACTAGCAACAGCTGCTAATAACACTGAACTCCAGATGTAGGCTCCACTGAAAGATTTAAAGGAACTAGTTTTGCAACATTTTGCTTTAAAAATCTAGATGTACTCCAAATTTCTATTCTCACATGTCTGCCTTACTATTAAGTTGGGATCTTTCGTGTTTTGTTTGTTTGCTTTTAATTTAAGCCTAAAACTTTTTATTGGCAGATCAACTTTAATAATTAAATAATCCTATACAATCCTATGAAAAGGCCAAAAGTCTTTGGAGTCTTTGGAGAGTTAACACAAAGTAAAGAACCTTCCCTAGTCAGTTATTTTGTTTCCAGTAAAAATGTCTGATTAATAGAACACAGGACAAATGTACAGCTCCTAGTCTAATTAACTACTAAGTATGGAAAAACTATAATTTTCCAGCTTCATTTCAATATTCTTGCCTATTATTCTGCAATAAGCAGCATGCAAAAGTAGGAAAGTTACATTGCCATGCATATTCCCTACATTTAAATCACTTCATGTAACACCAGGTAAATGATCCAAGGAAAAAAAAAAACAAACCTGCAACACAGTTCATCTTTTGGATGGTGAGAACTAAACTGTTAGAAAACAAAGTTTTCTAAAATGTATAAAGACCACGACAGCTGAAATAGGTACAACAGCAATACAACGAGTATCAGGTGTTCTCAAAGTTTCTACACATAACAAAGTAGCTCCCATTCAAAACATCGTAATTTGACAAAGTTACGAACGTCAGTGCTTCAAATGAAATCGTTTAAAATAATCTCACCTATACATGATTGCTCTCTGATAGTGTGTGCATTATTGCCCTTTTCGCAACCACTACAAAGAGGCACCAAACGCAACTCCACCTCCACCCTCCGACCAGTAAAGTTGCCAGAAACACGGTCCCGGAGTGAAAGGAGCCCCCGGGTTGCCCCTGCGGGCTGTCCGTGGCATACTCACCATGGCGCGCTAGTTTTGAAGACTTTCTTCCCCTCCCCCTGCACCTACGCACAATGAGGGAGAATGGAGAGCAGTTTCAGCATTAAATTTGAACTTCCCTGCTTTTGTTAGCATGAGTCACCACCTTAACATTATCTCAGCTGTAGACTTTTATCTGTGAATATCTAAGCCCTGTCTTGTGGAAAACTAATTACTGAGCCAGTGAGAGGCTTCATAATGTCCTGCATTTAAGTCCTGAACATCATACATAATGCATAGGAAGCAGTCGCTGCACTCTGATTACAGAACACTGTCATTAAGAGAGCAAATTAAAGATGTGAATAATTCACTGGCTGAGCTTATTGTCAGTGCTGCATTGTGAAATTAGAATTTCTAATAAGTACTGCAATTTTTTTAACCCAATTAACACAGAGAACATCTTGAGTCTGATTAGTACAATAAAAATTATTACCTTATTCTTTTGCTTCACAACAGCCAAATTAAATACTGTACTTAATTATGCAGCATTCATCGCTTCTGTGCTAGAAATAATAATAATAAAAAATTCTCACTATCGCTTTAATAAGACTTCCAATATTTAGAGTGCAACTGAAAAATAGAGCATATGAATCTCCTGCACAATTTCTTATCACAAAGTTACTGGCTTTTTTTTTTTTTTAACAGACTTTGAAAATAGGGTTTAATATCAGCAGACGACCATGATGTCACTGCTGAAGTCTTCTCTGGAAACAAAAAGGTATTCAAAAAAAATCCCACAAAACGACCCTTCTGAACAAGCTCTGAATATATATTGTGAATTAACTTTCTCTGTAACCCTATGCTATCAGGTTGATGTGAAGGCAGGAAAAAAAAAGCATTAACCCTTACTGCCTTGAAATCGAATACACAAATATACAAAAATAGAAACATGTATATATACACACATACACACACACACACATATATATACAGGTTGTTTCAGAAAAGATGCTTAGGAAATATACCAGGAAAAAAAGGAGCTGGATCAGCTCTCTTACCTCAGTTCCCTCTTGGCACGGGATAGATAACATCCTTTCATCCCAGAAAGGAGAAAAGTCCGATTCAACATCCAGCATGTTGATTTTTCCCCACACGATGCCTGCTGCCATGTTAAATAAAGAAAATGATCACTGAGGATGCAGCTTTTGTCTCCAAATATTTGAATACTGCCTTTTAGTGACAAGCACCCGAGGAACCTTCGCACATCTGGCAGCAGACACCACTGGCTGCAGCTGCTGCAATGGGATTTTTCCTCAACCCTATTTCATTTCCAGCTCCTTTTTCTTCCCTATCCTGAGGAAGTTTAATCACCAAGCATGGCTGGGGAAGAAAAAAAGAAGGGAAAAAAAAAAAAAGGAAAGGTGGCATTGCAATCACAAGCTTTCTTGGTTTTGTCCTAGAGACAGGGACTGCAGCAACCACCTTGCATCTTTGTCTAGTTATTTTAGCATGTGCATGCAAGAGGGGAGGAAAAAAAAAAAGACTGAAAATTATTCAGGCATAATGCAATAGACATAAAGAGACAAAAAGACAAGGAGAGAAAGAGAGGGGAAGAGAAAGAGGGAGAGTGAGGGAGGGAGAGGAAACAGAAAGACTAAGAGAGGGAGAGGGGGCTGTCAGTGCAGATAAATCTGCATATGGAAATCAGGGTTATCCTGGGTACAGTTTTATTTAACCATGATGTACTGTTTTTTTAATTAGACAGGAATTTAAAGAAGGAAATGAGATATTCTTACAGACACAGGAGCAAATGAAGCATTTTAAATCACAGTAAAGCTTTCAGAGCAAGCTGTAGAAGCAACAGCAAAACTTTTTATAGCAACTTTCCTACTAGAAAGAAGTTTCGTGCACTGCTGCTATTTTGCACCCAAAATCCAGGCAAAACTGGAAAAGCATTCATTTTGAAATGAAATCAAACCACAGCAATCCAAAATAATACAACACTTTAAAGAAAAGACCCAGAAGCCACGAGGTACACAGTATGCACTTTATGCTAAGTTATGCCAGGCACAGGTTTTAGGACTTTTGTCCTGGCCCCCATTCTGTGGTGAGTGTCATACCCAATGGAGATGCTTCAGTAAATGATAGGAGTGATACCTAGCTTGAATTTCAAATGCACTAGACACCACTTCCCAAGCTTCATGAGAATTGCATGTGTTTGGGGATACGAGCATTACCCGACAGACATAGGAAGGTTGGGTCTGGATCTGTAAGGTATCAGAAACGACCAGGAGAACCTCTTGCCCATCTCTATGAGGGAGCATGGGGGTGAGTGAACTGAGAAGGCTGAGGAGAAGAAGGGAAATGAGGTTCAGGTAAAATCTAGACACGAAAGACACTAGAGAAAGGTAGGGGACAGTTGTAGTACAAGGGGACTTACAGGAAAGATAGTGCAAGACTCTTTATAAGAGCATGTAGTGACAGGACAAGGGGGAATGGGTTCAATTTGAAAAACAGTAGGTTTAGATTAGGTACTAGGGAAAAAACCTTTACTATGAGGGTGGTGAGGCACTGGAACATGCTGAACAGTGGTATCGTGGATGCCCCATCCCTGGATGTGTTCCAGCCCAGGCTGGATGAGGCTCTGAACACCATGACGTAGTTGAAGGTCTCCCTGCTCACCACAGGAGGGTTGGAAGCAGATGATCTTTAAGGGTCCCTTCCAACCCAAGCCATTCTATGATTCCATGATGCTGTGAGCACAAGGGAGGCAGCTTAACAGCAGTGGCAAGATGGTGGCGTTCACGTGCGAGGTGCCCAGAAACCACTTGTGGCGGCTGGCCCGCCACGGGGTGCACACCTAAGCAGGGAAACCGGCTGGCGGGTCAGCGCTGAGAGGAGCGGAGAGCCCCGCTTCGCAGTGAGGTGGGGGTGCCGGGAACAGGTAGAGGAAGAGGGAGAGGCAGGGAGCGGGCGGGCGCTTCATGCCTGGGAGGGGGAGGAGGCGGGGCGGGA
>VZTJ01000255.1:1510550-1556154 GCA_013397795.1 Orthonyx spaldingii
AAGGGGCCCGGGCGCGGAAAGGCAGCTGCGGCCCGGCCCGGCCCGGGCGGCGCGCAGGTACCGCCGGTGTTCCAACCCGGGGCCGGCCCGGCGGGCAAGCGTCTCCGCGGAGAAGGCGGCGGCGCGGGGCCGAGGCGTTGCCCGTGGGGGACGTGGTTGTGGGCGCACCCCGAAGGCTCTCCGGGCGGCCGCGGTGCGGCTCCCGCCGGTTTGCAGCTCCTGCCCGCGGATTGCAGGCGCCTGGAAGGTTCTGCTTAGCGGCTGAGGAGGTTGAGGTACTTGAAGTTATTGCTTGTGTGCGCTGGATCAGGGATGTGGTAGACGAGTACGGGAGTTATGGCCGGGAAGTTATGGCCCTTTTATGTAACTCTTCCCCCAGGGTTTTGTATCGTGTGGGGTGATTTTGATACCCCAAACTGAACAGGCTTTCCTTAGGAACTCTTGTGGTTGAGGATATTCCATTCCACTGCCTCGCCAGCTGTGCCAAGACCCGTGTATAGGGTCCTGCTGCAAACTGGAGCACTGAAGTAATTCTTTCCCTACCTGCGCAGCGTCTGCTCCGCAGGAATGTGAATGGATGTGAGAAAGTAGAGCAGAAGTTGTTTTCATCCTTTTATCCCCTTGAGCTTATCTTTTAGTTAAGCCTCTGTATTACCAACCTCTAGCAACGGTGTAAACTAGTTTCTGCAAGAATCATATCAAAATCTGCCAGCAAAGAAGTTGAAAACTTTAATTTAGAGTTTTAGTTATATTGTTTGCATATTTTTGTAGGACTCTCTGACACCTGTTGCCTAATTCTGCCCTTTCAGTATATTGTATAAAATATGAATACACTTGATATTAACTATACAGTGAGCTTCTTTTAGATGTGGTAATCCTTCTATGGTTTTATGTCTCCTTTTTCAGACTCCTGGATAGTTAGATTTTTCTTTTAATAGGAACTTCCAACTGTGTCAGAATCAGCCATACAGTAATTTTCTAAGCTTTAAAACTTTAGCATTTGGGAATTCCATCATTATTATGTGGGATGTATTCAGTGTTTCCTAGAAGGAGCTTAATATGCCTTAAAGTTACAGACAGTTGGGAGCGTGTAACGTGTGATGTATTTTCATAGCATAGCTACTCTGGTCATAAAATGAAGTGTTGTTGGAAGCAGCTTTGTAAGACATTCCTACCTCCTGTTATAGCCTTCTTCCCTAACCTCATTACTAATCAATTTAGAGAGCTAAATCAGAAGAAAATGTGCCTCTTTGGGGTTTTTTTGAGTCACTGATGTATCTTCTGGAACAGGTTGTGTTCAAGGAGGAAGATGTGGTTGCACAAAGTGTCGGAAGTGCATGACAGGGCCTGTGACCGTGATTGCCTTTCTGGGCGGTGTCTCTCAGCTTTTAGTTCAATGTTACAGTTGGTCCAGTCTGTGTCCTCACATGAGCTGAAGGATAACATGAAGCTGTGACAATGAGAAATTTATTTGAAGAAATGCTGTGAGTATTTTTGTATTTATTTGTTTATTTTCTGGGTCAGGTGAAAACAATGGAGGATGACTTTGGGGCTTCTTCTACACCCCCATTTCTCACTGAAAGCTTGGAGCTGGCGATGGAAGTGGAGAACGAGAACTCGAGGCTGTCTTGCTTTTCTTGTGCTTTTGATAACCAAAACGGAGGGAGAAGGTTTTCTGCAGAGTCTTATTTAGCAAGTGGATCTCTTAAGAGGTATGGGATTTTTTTTTAATTACAAATGTAAAAGCCTTCTAAGACATTCTTTCCACTCATGTTTGGTGCCTCTGAATGCTGACAGGTTTCCAAATCAGTTTGCTCTTCTGATCCTGAAATCAGCTTGGTGATACCAAAGTGGGAAGGGCTGTTGTGTTGATACAACACTTTGAATGGTGCTCTAGATGCAGTTCCTAGTTTTCTGAACTTACTTTTAAGATACTGTAATGAACATTTACAAGCCTGTTAGGATACTTCAGAACTGGCCTGTTGGGCAGCAGCATCTGAGATCACTTAAGTTTCTGAGGAGTCTTCAGCACTGCTTTTCCCAGTCGTATGCACTATTAAATGCTGGCCATTTTTCTCTCTTTTTCACTTGATAGAAATAAACCTGCTCTACCTGGCTTCCCCAGTTTGCTGGGGCTGTTCTTTGTAGCTTTAAGACCATCTTTCTCAAAGCTTCACCCTTGCATGCTTTCTGTGTTTAAGGTTCCAAAGTCATATGCATAGCAAATAAGTATTTTCTGTGAGATTTTAAAATGTTATTTGGTTTAGTTGTTATCTGCTTTATTGTCTGTCATTCAGCTTAGTATTCTGTGCTGTTTACTCATCCTACAGTGGTTGTCTTGTTTTTCCTATGAAAGCCTAATCTGTCTGTCTGTCCTCCTGCCAGGCTTTATATTTTGTGTTGTTACCTTTTTTCCCCCACAGTCTTTTCTGTAAAGGCTTAAGGGGAAGTTTCACTGCACCTCCCTCATTCTCTGCCTTATTTGTCATACGTTTTAGTTGCTTCAGAGCACGTTCATTCAAATTTATGTCAAGTAGATGATTGAGGGATCCTGTATCTGCGTGAATATATCAGTAGTGGATTCCACATTGACAAGGAAACATTTCACCTGAAATTGTTTCTGTAGTTAAAACTCACTCAGGAGCTTGTATGTAGACAGGTTTCCCAGTCACTGTAGCTGTGATAACACAGTTCTTCTACTGTGTTTTTACATTGTCTACCTGGATTGCAAAGTCCTAGAAAGTCCCTCTGTGTGAGGGACTCTTCTGTCTTCATTGCTTGGAACTGCAGTAGCTGGATTTAATTGCTAGAGGCTTCAAAACAGTCCAGTGTTCAAGAAGTTACCAAGTGAACTAAGGTGTTATGGGCGGTTGAGCCAATTATTCAACACATTCTTTTTTTGCATCTGAGAACTCAATTGGAAATTGTGTTAGTTAAAGTTGTAATGACAAGGTTACGTTTTGACTCTCATCTGTTCATCTGCCTAAAAGTGTGTTTTAGCAGTGTGTTCAGTATAAATATTATTAAATGTATATAAATGAACAAATGTATGTTCCAGCATTAGTTTTTAGGTATGTAATGTACATTGATACAGATCCCAAGCATGCAGAGCAGTGTGTTATCTTACATAGCAGCCTCTTCTCCAAGTACAGTCATATGTTGTCGCAGCCCCTTTGTAAGTATGAAGGTACTTCAAGGTGGTAGCTTGTTAATTTTTGTTTCCAAAATATACTGTGACCTGTGACTATATCCTGTTTTTATGCTTTTGAAGCTAGGAGTTGTCATATTACTATAGATCATATTGCTCTAAAAGGTACAACTGTCTTTGAGACATCTGTCATATACATGTTGTTGATATATTCAGAAAGTATTGGTGGTACGTAAGCCAGCTGTAGATATTGTACTCCATAGGTTTATTACTGGAAAATGTATTAATATTGTTGGCTCTATTTTGCAGGGTTTTGCTGAGACTAGATCCTTCTCCAAATGATTATGAAGAAAATACAGTGGAATTGTTTGGCTTTCAGTGGGTTACTGAAATGGCATTAGTCGAATCCTGTGAATTTCTCTTTGGATTACTTAGGTATGATAACGTATTTTATAATTAATCCACATCTGTAATTATATCTACTGTGAGAGTGTAACAAACTTTTCACATTTTTAATAGTAACATCATAAAAGACTGTGGGCTATGCAATGCATCTGAAAAAGGTTAATGCATTCTGTTTAATACTCCAATAAGTGATGGATAAGACACAGATGGAATTGCAGGAAGAAGTACATTGTGTCACGGATTTTTAATATTATGTGACTTATTATTAAGTTTCTAAGTGGTGTGATGCATATCTTAGGCATCACCAGATAAAAAAAAAAATCAAGTATAGTTATTACAACACAGTGTTGGGGTTAATTTAGAAGGCTCTAGCTTCAGAATGTGTGAATAGACTATGTAAGATTTCCTTGAATGAGATTGTGCTACCCATATAATTGAAGTTATCTTTTGAAGATTTTTAGTCCTTTTTTGTGCATAAAGGAAAGTGGAGGTTAAAAATCAAATACTATAAATGCTGGATGCAGTGCTTTCTTCAATTGTTTGGATTAGGATAGCTTCAGCAATCTCTTCAGATACAGTTACTCAGTGTTTGACTAATTCAATGTAGATGCTTAAGCTGGTCAATGCAAATACACAGATCACTGATAATCCTCTTTGCTACTGATAATCCTCAGGATGTACAGCACATACAGAGAGTGGATGGGAGAGAAGCTTTTGTATCATTTCACAAATATATGTGATGTATTCCATCGTTCCTTTCATTGCAGTGGATTCTTCCATCCCTTTAGGGTATGACCAAGGGAATGATGTGCAACATGATTAATAGGGTCTGGCTTATTGGAACATGGTGACATAGATGACTGGAAGTGTATTAAAACCAGTAGTATTTAGCTTTGCTTGTTTCATGCAAGCTTTGACTTCACTGTGTTTTTTAAAAAAACCAAAGTGATAATGGGGGAGATATAATTAAGTTAAACATTTCAGCATTTAGTCTGATTTATTAACTGTTCATTAACGTAAAATCACTGGGCAGTGACACAGGAATGTTAAGTTAAATGGCTATTTTTAAAGGTTTTTTTCCTGTAATGTAAGCTGCTCTGTAATTGTACTAGAGATGAACATAAGGCATAATGTATTTTATTGTGGTTTTTAAGTTATTCAAGCTGTACGTGCTTTAAAACCTACTGACCTGGTAGGAATAATGGATAACAGCTGACTCTTGGTTATTGAGAGTTTGGTTGCTGAGCTGTCTTTTGGTGTGACAGGTCCCTCTGCAAAGACATTCAGTTCATTTGTTCAGTCATAAAATGGAACACTTTGATTTATAGACCATTTGACAACTGAAAGTAGAAAAACTCCTTTTTCCGCTGTGGAAATCAAATGTGTTAAGTACAAGTTACAGTAGTTCTTGAGGATAAGGTGCCTGTTAATAGTTCAATTTAAGAAGTACAGTTAATGTTTATGTTTAAATACATGCTTACAGAAACCTAGTCCTTTTTAATGTCTAAGATTATACTTAATATTATAAATAAAAATTATTTACCATTTTAAAATATTGTAATAATTAATAATAGTGTACTGGAGAACTGCAAGTTAAAATAGTAATTGCATAGTAGAAATTCTTATGGGTTTTCATGAGAGAGAAGTGTGAGTCAAAGCGAATGAGACTATGTAACCATTTAAGTGGGTATGTTAAGATCATATATCTTTGATTAATAAACAGAAGTACCAGTTCAACTGTCAGAATCAAATTATTTAATGATTAACAGCCATGAGGATCAATCTTTGAGGTACAAATGCAAATTGAAATGCAAATTATTTATTTTAATAATGATATTTTTGTTATGTTTCTTGTGCACAGTTTGTGATTTAATTTTATCAGCCCACTGATAAAATTAAATCAGCCCAGTATCTGTCTTTTGTCAGTTCACTGGAGAGTCTTTTTTTTTCTGTATGACTCCTTTCTGGTACCTTCCTTCTCTAAACTCCAGTCTCAACAGCCCTGTTTTGTCAAGTTCTCCTGCTTCAGACTTCCTTCCTTTTTGCATGGTTGAAATCCTTGAAAAATCCAGGCAGAAATTTAACTTTGATTTCAAAACAAACAAAAAAACTCCACAACTCACCTAAATGATGGAGGGTAATCTTGGATAGCTGACACGGCTTTATCCAAGGAAGCAAGAAAGAGCTAAGGGTGATAATTTTACTGTGTGTTTGCACTTTAATATGCAAGTTACAACCTGGAGTTTTGTCTTTTAGGTGCTTCCTAGTTTGGAGGGGTTTTTTCATAAGAACATTTGATTTGTGTTAGATCTAAGTAGCCTATTTTAGAATCCTTCAGTAGTTATTGCTTTGACTGTATAAGAAATGAGGCAGAGAGATCTCAATTTATGCAGCATTTTCTTTCAGAAGTCTGTCTGACACAGTTGTGCTTTTCATATATTCAGTTTAGTATTCCTTTATCTCTGTGGAGACTCTACTGGAAGATCACATGCAAATAACAGCTGTTGCAGAATATGGCCAAGTATTTACCTATGTTACAGCTTTTTAAAAAATATTCATTTGCAGTGCCACTTAGCTTCTTTAAAAATGTTTTCTTTCCTCTCCAAAACTGAACTGAGCTTTAACTTTTCTAGAGACACCTCCTTTTACTCTACTATGTTTGTTACTGTTTAGGTTTTGTGCTGGATTTAAGTACCCGACCACCCTAAGCAGGAAGTGGGAGCAGCTGCTAACAGAATGCACATTCACAAGTGGATTAATTTAGTGTGACTGAGTGTACACCATGAGGGCTAACTTTTTGGTTTATTCTGTGGTCAAATATGAAGCTGAGTTATGCTTGTGGAAAGACCACTTGCAGGGAATGATTTTCAGGGGTTTTTGTCTGCATTGTTGTTTTTTGCCTTTCCTAGTATTTAGCCAATTGTTGTAAGGTTTTTTTGTTACTGTGTTTAATGTTTTAAAAACAAGCAAGAATTCTATTCAATGTCATCCTGTCACACTTGGATATGTCCACTGCCTTCCACTAAAACTCTTTCCTAAGTTACATTTCTGTAAGCTTTTTCAGAACTGCAAAACAAGAAACACCTCTTACCTTTCTCTGTTCCTACTAAAGTGGAGTTAACCAACTTTTACCCATATAAATACCATAAATCTTTGTATTCCTTTAATTAGGCAACAGATAGACAGACTGGAAAACCTAGTACAAATGAGTTCATCTGATTTTGGTAAGTTTTATAAATTTAATTTGACATTGCAATAGGCATTTGACTACCTTTTTATTACAGAAGTAAATTCTCACAGATCACACTTGTGCTTTGACTCTTGACCAAGGGCTTTTGGAGTGTGCCTCAGAACAGCATATAACCAGCATAAAACTGCAGTAAGGGTATAAATATAGGCAACCAAGTGAGGTAAGATAGTATGGAAATAGATAGTGGAAATATTGGGAGTCAGTTTTGAACCAGATTTGCCTGTATGTAGATGCACAGGGCAATCCTTACTGACCTTACTGGAGCATTTTGCATTAATTTGACTTGGGTTAAGGTGTCACCCCTAGAGCAGAATTTGGCAAAACTATTAACTCTTAATTAAAACCAGAAAATTTCATCAAACATCCCAACAACTATTTTAGTTACAAAGGTAGTGGCTTGGGATTTTTTTCAGTATTCCCTTGGCTTATGTTTAAACGAGTTAGTTATATTTGCTTAGTTTAGAGTTATTTACAAACTTAATTTATCTTTGCAGTGGGATCGATAAAATAGGATCACTACAAAATGCTTTGTTTCAATTAAATACTGAGGCATGAGAAGCAGCATGTTTCTGAAGGATTATTGCAGCCTTGGGCTTATTGTAAGTTGAAGGCTGAATTACTTAGCAAGTTGAGAAGTTCAGTAATTACTCAGAAATAAACTGTCTATAGTGTCTTCTCATTGCAGATAAAGTGCTAGTGTTCTATAAGTGAATACTTTTACACATTATTTTGTTTTGATGTTGTCATGTTCTGCCATTGAAATCATTGATGTGAATTTATCATCAAGCCTCTTTCATAAGCTGTTGTTGATAGTATCTTCAAAATCAAAATTTTTTGACATAAATGGAAATAACCTGTTTTAAATTGCATTTGAACTTTTATATTGTTGCTGGACACCAAGAAACTGTTCTGTAGTTCTTTTTTCACTTAAATTTAAGCACCTGCTTGATTCTTTTCTTTGTATACTCTTCTTCCACTTGTCAAATTAGCTGGTAAAATGACTTTCCACCAGGCTTGCTGTCTGAATCAGAGCACGTCACTGATTCTGCTGTGACTCAGTTCCCCCTTTACAAAAGTGGGCTAGTAGTAGAAGGGTGTCATGAGGATTGAAGTATTTAAAATGCTCAGGCAGGGTGATATTAGGTGTTATTGATGTCTTAAATAAATATGCTGTCACTGCTGTTTAAAACCCCAGTTAAGAGTTTTGGCTCAGTAAATCTTTGTTATACTGTGTGTTTATATAGATATCAATACTGTACATTTAATTTAGTTTCCTATCAGTCTTGATGAGCTTTGGAGACTTTGTACTGAGAACTGTGTAATGTAGAAGCCATGTAAAAATACTATGATATAGAATTTTGCTTAAACAGAACTTCTGAGAATTTAGGATACAGTATTTTTTATTGCTGCAAATCAGCAGTAATATCTATAAATAATTACTTTAGAACAGAGTGAATTGATGCTCTTAAACCTGTGATTCGTTACCATGGTAGATGCTGTGGTTTCTGGTGTGGGGCAGATAGACTGTACACTGGAATATCCTGGTACTTGTACCAGTTGATTTGCTTTGCCCACTGAGTGTTGTTGCTCAAAAGATGTTGAGATAAGCTTGTATGTACAAAGCTTTATTTGTGGGATCTGTGACAAGTGATGTATGTGAACTTCCAGGTTAACTGGAGGAGGTGGAGGGAAGCAACAGGGAGAGTGAGAGCAAGATTAACAAAAGGAAAGACTCTCCAGTGGTCAGCTGGGGAGAGGAGCAAAGACAGCTGTCTTTCCCTGGCTATGCAGTGTCCAGTGTAGTAGTTGACCAAGAGTTTTTGCCATGCATCTCCTCTAGGGCCATGCACCTTCATTTGGCCCTGCTCAAGGTCCTCATTTCATGCATGCATGCATTGAAAATGCTCTCAATAATCAGCATGTGCATAATCAGGTACACGTGTTGTAGGCTGACTGCTTGCTAAGCTTTTGTGCACATATATATATATATATATATATATATATATATATATGTTATTGGGCAGTAGTTATTTGGTATTTAAATTACTATACTTGCTCTGTTGTGCACTAAGTTTCATTCTCAAATATAAGCTGAAACCTACAAGGCAAGATGTAGGAATAAATAAGGAGTGATTCTCACACAGTGACAGTAACTTCCAGTGACTCTCTGCTGTAATGGGGATGTTTGAGCTTGCAGGTGCAAGGTCAAGGTGGTAACACCATGAGAACAACAGCTTCAGAGAACAAAGGGAAGGAGACATATAGCCAGAGTAACTGCCTGAAAGGATACAGAGCTGCAAGTGGAAGGCAGGATTGTCAATGGATGGCTCTTAGCATTATACATCTGAAGGTTCTGTGCAACAATGTGATGCTTCCAATGAAAAGTTAGAAAGCGTATTTACAAAAAAGTCCACCTGTTTAAGCCAGTCAAGAGAAAAGGGTGCTGATAAATTGTTTTACCCATGTCTTTACTGAAGGTGTCTGGGAAAGAGTCAGGAAGCAGAGCAGTAGGTCTGAATGATTTCTTCTAGCACTGAATGCTTGCCCTCACCTTTCCTGAGGCCCTTCTTTTCTATCTGTATCTGGATATGTGCCTGAGATGATTAGATAAAGAATGGATCCCTCTGGCAAGATGACATTTAGAAGTGGTTGTTTACCATCAGTCACCTCCCAGCTTGTCCTCAGAGGGTGTCTTTCCAGTGGTCTGGTTTAATTACTGTGGAGAATGCAAATGTTAAATGAGTCATGGTGTGGTCACATCTGCTTTAAGCTATTGATCTCTTTTACTTCAGGTCAAGCTGCACACTTGCACTCTGAAGCAGAGAGCATCAGGCATCAATGTCTTAAGTTTTTGCACTATGTGAAAGTTTTCATCTTCAGGTGAGATTTACACACATTTTACTAACTTGGGTACTGAGCTTTGTGTAGCTGCTTCTTACCTGTTTTCTGATTGTGTGTATTTTTCTGTACATTCAGGTATCTGGAACCCCCTAAGATGGAAAATGATGGAATGCTGCATCCTTATGAAGAACTAGAAGCTCAGTTACCATCAGTGCTGGTGGAAGAGCTTCATGCTTTGACTGTGCACGGTCGCCTTTGTGAACTTCCTAGTAATGTTCTGGCAGCATTTACTATCCAAAATCAGGCAAAGGTTGATGTCTTTTTATAATTTTCATTTTTTATGCGGCATTATGTATTCAACTTGATGAATTTTGGCTTAGTATACAGTAATCTTTTTGGTTTGGTTTATTTTTTTTTCTTTTAAGTGCCGTCCTGTACTTGACATACACAACTAATGAGATCTGGATTTTCTGTTGTTACTTTTACTTAGCTATTTATTTTCATTCTATACCTTTAGAATTCTTCCTATACTATACAAGTGGTAATACCAGTTGCGGGTAGATAAGTAGGCTTGAATTAGCATAACTTGTTAAAAAGATTCCTTGGTGTTTGTCTTTCATAATGTTTAAAGTTTCTGAGCTTCCCAGTAAGAGGGGTATTTCTTTAAAAATACATTCTGAAATCTGACTCAGATTGGGGAAAAAACTTGTATACAAAGAAAAGTGCAGATGTGGAAGGAGGCACGGCAGCATTAAACATTAGTGAAGTATACACCATGAGGATTAGTGCATGCACATATCATAGCTAATGCTTTCAAATCTTTGATAAAGACAAAAAGAGAATTTCAGTCTTATGTTGTATAAACTAGTATCTAGAGAGGAATGATTTGCTGAGAAGCAGCATTTTGAATCTTTGTTTGTTTGGCTTGTCAGTAGGGCCACTGTTGAGCTGATGAAAGAAACAGTAAGTCCAAGGAAACTTTAAGAAAGAGAATACTAAAATCTTGGAGTTATTTTAAGAGCTCACTTTAGCAGTTCTTGTGCTGCCTAATACTTCTCTGTAAAGAAAAGGTTAACTAAAGGTGTTGTAATTTGTTAAGCTTGAATCAAAACTTGATAAATAGCCTCTTACAGACAGAATTGTGATGTAAGTTTTCTGTTTGTTTCTTGTTTTTTTCTTGAACTGAATGACATGTTTGTATGTTACAATGTATTTGATCATTGATATACCCATAATGTTCTTTGGAGGCCATCTTAGAATGTCGAATCCAACCATTACTCCAGCACCTTCATATTCTCCACTAAACCATGTCCCCAGATGCCATATCGACGTGTTTTGAACATTTCCAGGGATAGCGATTCCACCGCTTACCTGGGCAGCTTGTTCCAAAGCCTGATCACCTTGTCTTAGTACAGTATCCAGAATTCATAAAAGAAGTGTTAAATATAAGTAAATGTATTTCTAATCACAGGTCTTTCCTCCATCATGGCACTTACTACATCTCCATTTGGATATTAACTGGCTAGTATTAGAAGTTCTTCATGTACTGGGTGAAAAACTGATGGGTAAGTGTACAGGCTTTTTTCTTGAACTTATTCTTTACATATGACTTACTTAGTTTTCCCATCTTGATTTGTCCAGAATCAAAACTGCTATTGGTAGTTTTTAAGCATAGCTGTATTTAATGGGGTAAACTCAAATATGGTAAAGGTAGGTTCTTTGTGAATCATCATGTGGCTCAAATTAAATAAAATTGTATTAAGAATTTGTTCTGTCAAAACAAAGATCACAAAGTTCATACTCAAGTGATGCAATATACTATATATTTAATAACAATGCACTTCTTACCATCACAAATAAAAGTGCATTTACGGATATCTAGAATGTATAACAATGAATGGCAGTTTGATGAAAACACTGTAGGAGAATGTCAAGGGATGAACCAGAACAAGGATTCCCGAAGGAGAGAATTTATATTGTTAACCATGTGCAACACTAAGAAAATATTAGCCAAAAGAAGAAGCCTCAATCAGAGGAGCTTATAAAAGTATAGCAAGAAAAGGGCAAGGCAATATCCTTAAAAAAAAAAAAATTTAAGGCTTTAAAAGGGCAAAAAGTAAGTTGATAAGAGTAAGCTGTTCATAGAAGCTAGATTAAAAAGGTCATAGAATGCAATTGAAAAACTCAATTTCAGAGTAGTTCAGTTTGCTGAAGAATTGTTAAAATACAGCAGAGAACTTTATTTGCTTTGTGAGGCTTATATCTATTTTCCATGTCCATTCTACCAAAATATATCACAAAAGTGTATTTTCTTCTATAATCAGTGTGTCACTGCAACCATACCTTCCCTCATGCCACCTTATTATAAATTATCATTATAAATTCCATATAAGAATTGCAACAGTTGAAGTAATGCTGAGGTATAGAAAGAATGCATTATATGTTTAAGCCCCGGTAACTGGTGTTGAATCTGAACTCTTGGATTAGCTTTTGCCTGCGCTGAGTGCTATCACAACACAGCCTTACTCACATTAACACATTTTCTCTGTTTCTGCATGTCTGTGGTACTGGATAGTGTGTGGGTTGGCTTTTTGTTCTATAATTCTAAGTTTCTTCTATGATCCATTGTGGGATACCCTGTTTTCCTTTTTTTAGAGCATTTTGGAGAAAGGATAGTGAAACTGTTGGAGGCAGTTTATTTTCCAGAATTCAATATTTATTTCTAGATAACGTTCTGAGTAATAATGTAGTAATCTATCTTTGTAAGAGAAAGCTTGTGATTTTTAACAAAAAAATTTACTAGTCAAGACAGTAATATCTCTACATATGTTGTCCTGTATTATGTGCCTTTTAGCATTTCTTAGGTTTTTGTCTCATTCTGTGAAGTGTTCTGAGTGGAAACGTCACACTGCTGAGACCAGTGGCAAGGATAGTAGGCTCAGGGCTTCACCTTAAATTTCCAGGAATAAAATGCAGGCTCATTCTACATATCGTCTGCTCCACTGATGTCAAGGGAGTTGTACTGTTGAAAAGCTTGTGGGATAAGATCTTACAGCCTCTTAACTTTGCCATTTTATCTGTTAATGCCTACAAATGCTCAAGTTGGAACATGATCATGCCAGCTTTTTACATCAACACATCCAAAGAGAAGTGTTAGACCTCTCCAGAATTGTTTGTCATCAACTTGCATATCTGCAAAACATGTCATGATTCCAGAACATGCGCACTGGCATGTGACAAAGAAGAACTTGCAGATAAATAAATCTTTATTCCTCTGCAAAATCTGTGCCAGTAAAAGGCTGTAAAGTGCCAAGCTTTTTTTACTGTCAACTTGAATAATACCAGATTTCAGTGCAATGATGAAGGGATTATCTTGAATTTAGGATGAGCTTTCTCACATGAATTTATAAATTAAAATTACATACAGGTCAACAAGCCCATTCTAAAATATACATATGTATTAGAAAAGAAATCCTGTCTGTCTTATATTCCTACAGCCAAACTTGGAACTAAACTGTTCTACTTTTCTTTTGTGTTTTAGGACAAGTTGTATATGCTAACAATTACATAAATCTAACTGGAGAGAATTTAACCAGTATCAGTTTATTTGAAAAACACTGTGGAAATCTCATATCTGATTTAATAAGCTTGGCCGTCAACAAGTATACAAAGGTAACTCTTTTCCTTTCTATAGGACATGGGCAGTTAGATGCTTGTGCTGGGAACCATATGAATTGGGTATTGCACATAGATGACTTCTTACTTCTGAGTTTTAAATGTTACGTATGGCTTTGTATCTCCATGTTTTAAAGAGTGTTATTTGTTAGGAGCTCAAATTGTGTTATATTTATTCATGACCATCTGGCAGTTGAGTGAGAGAGTAATATTGAAATGCACTGTGTACAGAGCAGAAGTGAGTGCCACATTTCCGAAGTTCAGTGTTCCAGGTTTAATGCCAAACATGGCACAGTCTAAAAGGTTTAGATAGATGTGAAAAAAAAAAAAAAAAAAGTCTTTTCCAACTCTCAACAGGAACAAAAAGAGAATAGCACTAATCCTGGCAGTAAGCTAACTGGACACTTAGAGAATGTCATATTACAATTTATTGTTGCAGTGTGGCTATTTCCACCACCTCATCTTTTGGTTACAGCACTTTTGCATTTGTCATGGGAAAGCTTGCTCATCTCTTTTTCTTTTTCTTTCCTTCTATGGCTGCAGTATTTTTCTCACTTGTTTGGAGTACTCCAAAGTTAGAAAGTCATAATAGCTCCATATAGCAGCCAATAAAAGAGCTGTGTCATTTTTGTGTCATTGTGAAACCTGCTTTAGATGGACATGTGTGATCCATGAATGCAGGACTGAACTCTGAGAATAAGTAGCAGTGACCACTGTATAATTTATGTTTTCCTAGTACAAAAACATAAGAAAGAGAGTCCTTTCATACTACTTTTGAGAGTGAGGGGAATGGATTTGATATCTGATACTAGGATTTGATATCTGATACTAGGATTTGATATCTGTTCTTTTAAAACACCTTCCTGTAGAGAATGGTTACCTGTTAAAATCAGTTTTGATCTATTAAATTATAAGATAATACTGCAACCTTCTCCCCTGACAAAAGGCAAATAGATGAGAATAATGTTTTATAAAAGAAAATTCAAATAGTATCGGTTGAACATTGTGCTTGATGGTAGGCTTGGAAATGTCAGAGGATAAAATGACATGCTTTCACAGAGCCACATTAGAAAAAGACAAGATTGATTTGCCACTGCTTTTTCTTAAGATCTCTCTAGGCTTGAGCCACATAGCTCGAATTAGTTCTATTTGAGATTAATTTCTGAAGTGAAGCTTGAACTTAAGCTGGTGACTCCTATAGTATACAATCATGGCTGTCATCCTGTAATGGAAATAACATCCCTCAAAATTGTTGAAAATGCAACTAATATCCCTAGTAGGTAAGACCATCAGCTCATCACTAAAACATGTCCTTGGACTTTTGACTGAGAACATTCATGAGTGCAGCTCTTAATGTTTGTGAGTATTCTTGGAAAGAAGGACATAAACTCTAGTCTTCCAGACCCATATTTTCAAATTGGTTTTTTGGGCACCTCTGATATCAAGATGCTTGGCTTGGATCATCTACTGGGCCCAGTGTGCTCTGAGATAGATTTGGCAAAGAAATATATATCTGTGGATATCTTTCTTCTGTTTTCGGCAGCCACACCTCTGGCATCAGAGCCCTATTGTCCCAACAGCACCAAAGTTTGGGGTTTTAAACATTCATGCCAAGATACTGAACTGAGGATGTTGCAAGAAGAAATCCAGAGTATCTCTGGAGAAAACAGTATCTTGGCTATCCTTAGTGTAAGCAATATCTGTATGGTGTTCTGCTTTGATACTACTACCCAGACTCTATCCTGCACATATACTGCACGTTTCCTGAAGAAGAGATCCTGCATTCTTGTAGAATAGCACAGTAACAGATGCAAATAGTAGATGAAGAAACCTTGTTGAAGAAACCTTGCTGCAACAACTGGTAGTCCACCTAGAAAGCATGAAAGTCATTTGTAAGGTAATTCTCTGCCTAATAATTCTTTAAAACTCTCCAGTGTTGCAGTGCATCTGTAATAAGTAGATTGCTCATTTCCAATGGATCTGTTTTGCTCGTTTGGTGGTCAGTCATAACCAGAGTTATTTTTGAGACACTTCAGTTTTGGAAAGTTAGTAGTTAAATAATTAATTTTTCAAGAGACTTTAATGGTCATACTGTTTATTCTTAAGGTAATATTTACATAAAATTGGTTCATGTTGTTGAGAGATTCCTGTAACAGATCTTTAGCTACAAGTATGAGGAGAGAGAAAGGCTTGTGAATATTGTGTGTATATGCAGCAAGTGAATAAAGAATTATTTAAAATAGGTCAGGTCTACCATGACAAATTCATAGGATAAATAGGATTCTTGAGAGAGAGAAAAAACAAATTGTGTCACATTTATATATATATGTAAGTTGATATTTATAATTAAATGTTCAGTATTTAAACCTGATTTGGAGCTGTATGAAACTTAGTTGTAAACATATTATTTTAAAGGTGGATGATAAGTAAGAAGTTTGCATCCTAATAGAGTATTATACAAATTTGAAACTATTGGTGATATACTTGTTGTTCTAATTGTGAAAGTGTGGACTTTTAGTCATTCACTCCCACTTCTGTAATGTCTCACACAACCACTACTGTCACTGGCATTGCGTATTTTGATAAAAATTTTAATTTACACTATTAGGTTTTCAAATTCAGAAATTATTTCAAGTGCCAGTGTGATTTGAGAATAGTTGTGCATGACTGGATCAGGAAAAACAAGAGGATATAAAAATTCAGGATCCATCTCATCAGATGTAGATGTCTAGGAGTTAGTTGGCTAAACTAGTCACCCGAGGTACTTTTTATTGTCACGGAAAGATAACAACAGTTCTGCAGTGAGTGAGATTAATCTCTCTAGGTACCTATTCCCCTCTGTTTGCTTTAGAGAGGTGTAGGTTGATTATTCAAATTTGGACTACTCATTATTTAGGGATAAAATGAGTATAAGCTGTTTTGTCTTCCCTCCTTTCTTTCTATATTTCTGCTGTTGTGTCCTTGCTGAAGGTAAAAAGTGCTGAATTATGCTAATTAATCAAAGCTTTTCTTACAATTTTTACCACCTCTGAATCAGAGTTCAGTGGATTCATGTGTCTTAGGATAGAGTAAGTAAAGTTTTGTCTATAGTATGATTATTTCAAATACAGTTCTGGTAGATCTTAAAAACATTAAAGCATACAGACATTTTTTTATGTGTTTAGCACTTCCTTTTGCTGTTTTGTTTTGTTTCACAATTCAGGGAATGTAAAATTGAAGGATGAATCACAAGAAGACTATTTTGCATTTGAAATGCATCAGTCTGAGTGAATTTTGTTAAATATGGAATAGTAATCAAATAACGTACATGACTTGAAATATGCTGTTTTCTGCATATTAAAAGAATGCCTCGCAGTAAATTTACCGAAAAGCAGATTTTGTGAAATGTTGTAGGAACATTAACATCCTCATGCCAACAACAACATATTCTACTAGCATTATGCCTAGTCATTAAGGATTTTTCAGCTAAAAATAACAATAATAGCTATTAAATCATTTGAAATCTTTTTCTTCACAAGGACATCAAGAAAATCTAATCAATCATTTTCTTTTCCCTACTGTCAGACAATGAATTAGTATTTATTGTAATTTCATTTAGGACATGGAATGCTGTTTTTATTCGATTAAACAATGTTTGAGAGTGGATCAGAAGAAACTAAGAAAGAGCATAACCTGTAACTTATGTAGAATTAGGAAAGAGTCTGTGTTAGATGAGAGAGATATTTTGGATGTTTGTGAAATAATGCACCTTTGAACATGTCATTGTAACTATATTCTTTATCTGAAAAAAAACCCCTCAAACCAAACAGCCAAGACAAGAGGAAATATTGATATGTAAAACACAATTTCAAAAATTAACACTTCTGTGAATAAATTTATTCTATGTTCTCTTTCAGGTGCGACCTTCTGAGGCTCTTAATAGTAGCCATTATCCCTGTACCTGCATTAAAGAGCTATGGATTCTACTTATGCAGCTGCTGGACCACAGAAATAAAGGGTCTCATACAGAGGTAAAGGAAGAATACTGTTACATATGCAGTACAGTCACCAAATGTTCCCATGTGGCCATGAATGCACAGATCTGATGGTAGAACTGAACCTCATATTGGCTCCAGGAGAACTGCATGCTAACTGTGATGCCTTGGGCCACTGTTTTGAATGTGCATGAAGTGCTGACTCTAGGTTGGCAGTGTACTGTTGGGTTATGACCTAGGGCATTGATAAGGAGTGCTCCTAGTGCTGAAGAAAGCAGAGCAAAGGAATAGACTGTGAAAGTTCCATTCTTTTTATGGAAGAACAAAACAAAATAAGCCATGTCTACTTATTTTTTAAAAAAAAAATATTTGCAGTTTCTGTGATATGTCATGCAATGATTCATCTCCAGGCTTTAGAAACATGGGTACAGTCAGAACAATGATCTAGCCAGCCTATGTTTCTGTCTTTGTTACCCATCTGTACAAGAACAACCTGTGTATAGTTTTGATTCTTGTAGTTGCTGACTTCTCTTGATGTCCCTTTATACTTCTATTGGAAATCAGCAAATCACTGTCTGTTCTCCTTCTTTACAACAGTACAACCTTATATACCTCTTCAGTTTGTTCTTTTTTTTCTGGTATGTCCTACCTTCTGCTTTTTCTAGGCTGAAGAGTCTTACTTCTTACAATAATTCTTTTTTTCAGGTGCCATTCTTTACTTGTGGTCATCTTTGTCACCCTTCTTTGAGCCATTTTCCATATTACTACATCCTATTTTGAATAACAGAGTGCCAGGATTGCATGCAGTATTCCAAGAATGGGTTAGGAGGACACATGATTTCATACATTGCATAATGATGTTTCTATTTTTTTTCTTTTCCTTTACTAGTATTTTCTAGCATTTTAATTTTTCTTTCTTTGACTGCTGGTTAGAATTGAACTGGTGTTTCTCTGAATGAATACTAAGAAGTGGCAAAATCCTTGGAAAGTTTTCTGAAATAATCTTGATAAGAACCAAAGTGGCCATCTGTGCCATGAATACAATTCTCTTAGTACAGAGTGAAGTACTTCACAGTAGAGGTTTTGCACTGATGGCTGTTTACTTGTTACTGAAAACAGATGTAAAGGTGGACAGCACAACTGACACTGTGTTACTGTTAAGCATTTGCACTCGCAATAGCACTTTGCAGCTAGGTTAGCATCAGACGCCAACTAAGGTGGGTGAAATACACATGCAAAGAAGTCCCAGAGAGCTTCCTTAAAACTAGGCAAGATAGGCACAGGCTATAAGAAGTAGTAATATTGTGATACAGACAAGGGTCTGAGTCAAAGAGAATTCATCAGATTGTCAGTGCTGGAACAAACTGTGACAAAACAGGGAATTGGAACCTCAATTTGCTGTCTTTCAGATTGATTCTCTACCATCAATTATATTCCTCTTGGTTAGGTTAGTCTGGCACTAGAACTTTTTCAAAAATGTTATAACAAGTCTTCATTAAAGAACTTTAACCTTTCTGTTGTGAGTGTTGGGGCACCATCGTGTCTGCATGTCATCAGTCCATGAGCTTGTAATTTTGCCTGTGAAGTATTTCACTGCATTCCTCCTGGTGACCCAAGCTTCTCTTTTCACATTGCTTTTGCCTGACATTTGAGAGAGGATTTTCTAAGGTAGCCCTGAGTTTTCTGTGGTAATACTGATCACTGCTTTTTGTTATTTTCTTTAAATGACTCATCTTACTTGTTCTCTGTAAAAGCAAATTAATCAATAGGACAGTGTTATAAATGGTTAACATAGGTTTTGTTATTGAACACAGTTCAAATTAACTTTTGCATTTTCTACAGTGTTTCTGGAGCTCGGTGAACACAAGCCTAAAGAATATCTTTGAGCGGCCAAGTACTTCTGAAAGTGTGTCTGGATTTGAAACAGTTCAATGTAAAGATCCATTGAGTTTTAGCTGGTGGATTATGAGTCATCTGGCACCACTCTACCAGTATGACCGTAATGGAAATCTAGATGAAAAGGTGAGTATGCTTTTTTCTAAATACCTGGGAGTTATTATAATTGATTTTGATCTCTTTGCTGATTTTTGTTGAAAGAAAACAATTTGTTTTGTAATGTAGAAATTTTCATACTCCTTAAAAGAAGTCATTTTTAAGTTGGAAGTGTTAAGATGTGTTTTGTACAAGTTGGTAAATGTCCTGGGAGCCCCAGACATATTCATGTTATATACCAGATATTCAGTAGAGTACTGTATGAAAAAAACTTGAAATATCCCAACTAGTTAGTAGCACATATACTTAATGATGTAGCATATGCTTTAAGACTGTCTGCCTGCAGCATAAATGCTTCACTGGGTTTGTTGTTTTAGGAATTGATGACATTAGTTAGTGCTGTATGAAGTATAAACCTCAAACATTGGCTGTGGAATTATTAATGCCACTTACTTTTTTAAGGTGGTAGCTTTAAAGTGGTAGCTGTGCTCTGGATAAATTTCTGTCTGTCTAATTGCATTGCCTTTGCATCACAGCAATAGCATCATAAGATACCTATATATTTGTGTATACAGCTTAATTTTTGTGTTGGGGTGCTACCAATAACTGTCTAATAACTTGAATTCTAGTTTCAGTTCAGGAAACTTGCACTTGTTGAGGCAATTGATCTGTTTTAAGACATATGGAAGCTGATAATTTTTCTTAATTGTCTATACAGGAAACTTATTGGAAGCCATTGGGATAGATGAAGACCAATAAATTGGGGGGTTTGGGGGATTTTTGGTGTGGTGTGTTTTGTTTGGGTTTTATCTCCCCAGTATTGTTTTTTTGCAGTAGGGAGAATCTGGTCATGCCATCTTCTGTCATTTGTCCTTCTGTTCTTTTATCCTCTTACTGTTATTCTTTTTTTCTGTTTGTTTTGGGGTTTTTTTGGGGGGGAGGGTGTTGGTAGTCTTTGGGTTTGTTTGTTTTTGGGGGTTTTTGGTGTGGTGGCTTTTTTTAACCTTTCCAGCTGCATTGCTCATATTCTGTAATTTGCCTCGCATAAGCTCTGTATGGCATCTCCCACAAACTGGGCTTAATTGCCCTTTATTGTGAATTGGTTTTTATTATTTTTTATTTAAAATTGGGAAGGCCATACTCTCTTTCTGTTAAAATCTGTACCGTAATTTCCATTCCTGATTTAGGATGAAAGGTTAAAACCTGGAATCGAGTTTGTGAACTGCAAATCTGTAAAAAGGGAAGAATGATCACATCAGTTGAGCAATTTGTTTTGATACCTTAAAATTCCTCTCTTTGTCTTTAGATCTTTAAAAGCATTGGTGTATAAATAGAGGATGAAATAAAAATGTTGAAATTCTGTGAATGCTTACAATCTTAAGTAAAATTAGACTTTCCAATAAAATTAAGGGTTACTTGGGTTTTCTAATATGCAAATTTGTAAAAAAATTTAAAATGTAGCAAAGATTCGGTGCTTGAATACTTAGTTGAAAAACTCCTGGCCATGTCTGGTCACTAGAGGACGTGGTCAATGTGGGATGCTTATGCTTCTTCTGTTTTCCAGAAGACAAATCCTTTAGGAGGCCTGACAGGCTGCTTGTTATCATGTGGCAAAATGAAGCAACTTCTTGCACATTTATACAATGTAAAGTTGCAGACTGGGTCTGATTCTTACGCTGAAGGTTGTCTCAAGCTTCCCTTGGTTTTGCCCCTCACGTATGTGGTGGGGGAGAGGGACACAGTCCAGAGTGTATTATAGAGAGAGCTTGGAAAATAGAATTACTACACCCCCTGCTTCTTAGAGGAATTTAGAAAATGAGGAAAGGCTATTCCCAGGTTAAATACAGAAATTGGTGTGAAGCACACATTTATACCGGGTTTCTTATATTTAATGCCCTAATCCAAATACAGTAATACTGATTACTTTGATCGTTGGGGCTTTCTTCCTGTATCTCACACTGATAGATACTATGTATTTAGCCTCACGAGAGATTATTTTTTTGCCCCGGGCACTATATTATTTACATAAGCCAAAAAAATATGTAGAATGGAAAAAAGGATTCCTGTTGTTCTTATTTTAAAGGAGGAATCTGAGACACAGTGACACAAGTGACTTTCTCAAGATTAAACAATACTTTTTCCTTAGAGCCCACCTGGAAGAAGAGAATTTCCAAGTCTCGATTTCTAAATCATGAGACCATCCTATGCATGCTCCTCTTGATGTTTCCAGTAGTCTTTATGTTCAAACTGTTAGCTGTGCTTTGCATTTCTGAGCATTACTGTGAGTTTGTCCAGGGATCCCTGTTCTCCTACAAAGAAATCTTATCCAGTAGTATAAGGGCCTTTTCACCCACCACACTAATATAATCTGTCATAGACAGTTGATGGTAACCATCCCTTTAGGTCCTGTCCCCCTCCTTGAATTGCAACCTCAAATATTTTTTGAACATTATAAAGTAAAATAGTCTGTGATATGAATTTGTGAAGTCAGTAGAATTACATGAGGACTCAGTGTAGTCCTGTTTTGTTGATTAAACATCTGATGCAATGGCTTTGTGACACATGCTTTCATTTAATTAACTGTGATCAGAGGTGGGAGGGTGATGTGTCATAATGATGGTTATTCATGTGCTCTGTAGCAAAAATTGCCTCTAAGCCTATGTCATCTGTGGAAGATTTTCAATTTTTTAATGTGGTCTATGTGGCCGTAAGGTTCTTGTGAAAGCTTTTAAAATTCTAAATAGGTTTCAGACTTGCTTCTTTTTATTTTTTCCCCTTTAGCTCATATAATGCAATTTTAAATATGCCATGATTCATATGTATGGAATATATATTTCACATACATGAAACCACATTTTTAAACTAGAAAATTTTGGACAGGGCTCTTAGAGACTGTTCTGAGTGCCATACAGTACGTCTCTTTCCATATTCCCCTGTTCAGGTCCCACTTCACTCTTCTGAAAAGCAGGATTTGTATATTTAAAACTCAAATGGGACCTGATGAGAAAATTTGCTACTTCTGCACATTGCAGGGGTCAATTTTAATATCCTGTGGGCTAAGGTAATAGGCAGAGTTACTTGGGGCTAAGAATTCTTGCCTTTGAATAGAATAATCTGAAATGACTACATGGCAAGATATGCAAACACGGACTTCCAGCTAAGAAGCCTAATACAGCTTTTCCAGGTACTCAGCTGTTAGTCTTTGCACAAGTTTCTTCCTGAAAACTCAGCTCAAGTTTTTGATTTTAGCAGTACTTTTATGCACTGTAAGGTCCCCAGGTTCTGTTGATTTTTAGGACTCTCTGGGGGTGGAGGGAGGATGTTTTAAGTCACAAAGTGGAAGATGTAGGTTCTACATATTCTTTGACAGGGATAGATTATAAACAATGGCAAACAGGTGCTGTGCCATATTGCCAATGCAGTAGGGAGTACTGTTTGGCTATAAATCTATTGGGATTTGAATGAAACAAGTCTGTTAAAATATAGATACAATTGTAACTAAAAAGGGTGCAGCAGGTGGTTGGTGTCCTCTTCTGAGTTTGGGCTGAACCTGGATCCACACTTGTAATCAATCCCAGGGTGTCAAGAGTTTGCCCTAGATTTCTCCAAGATCTTGTAAGGTGATCTGCATACTGCAGATGAGCTGGAACTTTGGCAGTAAACACCTGTTGTATAAAACATGTGTCCTTGTTCGATGGTGCTGCTAAAAAACACGTTCTAAGCAGGCTGAGCCAAGCATTCAGTGCTCTCATAGACATTTAGCACAACTTTAATATCTACTTATCGCTGCTAAAACTGGCCTTTTAGCAGTTTCTTAGCTTTCTTGAAATCTACAGTGGGATATTGCCAGTGTGTAGGTATTCACATAACATCAGACTCTAAAATACAGCAGTCAAAAATCTGATGTAAATACTGGCCAGATCTGTCTGGAAATGCTGGTTGTGCACTTCCTGGGTTTACCTGTTATTGAAGAGCTGCCTTTATTCCTTGGCTATCTGTTGAGGCAGTGTCCTCTCCTGACAGGATGCTAGCTCTGGTTTCATGATACAGAGCCTTTGGCATCAGTAACAGCTTAAATCCTGTTCACTGCCCTAGGCATGATATGCCCTCTGCTGTTCTGGCACAATTATTAGTGTCCCTCTCCTGTGACCTAAGTCAGGCCCTATTGCCTTTTTCATTCTTTCTTCCTCTCCTAAAGCTCTGTGTTGATTCACTGTTCTGGATCTAACCCACAAACAGAAGTATGAGAACAACTGAGCTGTGGCATGCTACAGCTGTGAGGGCAGAAAGAGGAGCTGTCAGGATGAGGAAGAAGCAGTGGGAATTTCTTAGCTGATACAGGTCAAGTTCCTGAATCATGAAATCATAGCTTTAGTGTAACTTTTTGTAGATCCTTCCTTTCATTTATATTTGTTCCATAAACAGTCTATAGACTGTGACTTGCTACCACTGTCTGTCTTTCAGTATTTTCTTTTTCTTGTGGTGCAAAAATGTAAAGTCACCAAGTAGTCAAATAGCGCTGGATGAATATTAGTGCATCTTTTAAAAGAATTCATTTTTAAAATTATCTTGGTACATTCTGGAGTTCTGTGTGAAACTGTCACCAAGTCACACCAATAACTAGTCTAATCAGTAGCAGAGGAGAATGGAGCACAATAGCATTGCTGCTGGAAAGCAATTATATTTCAACTACCAAAGCATAAAATGCTCTTTATTGTAAGTTCTAAACTGATGTTTAAAGGACAGCTATCTGCAGAATAATGTACAAGGCTTAACAGTTGTGGTAGTGGAGGGAAGAAGCAAGGCAGGACAACGATGGAAGTACTATGTTGACACATCTACTTATCTACAGAAGCTATATACATAGCTGAATGTAAGAGATGATTGTTGGATCTCCTAGAAATATAATTATGTTGGCCTGGTTGCTTTTTTTCTTTTTTATTTTTTTTTTTTTTTTCCCCCCCTGAGAAAATGGCCGTAGTAGGAAAGCCTTCTACCCTTTTCTTTCCCACTTTGCATAAATAGATGGAAAAGAAAAAAGCAAGAAAATGTGAGATTATACCTTTTCTTCCCTCTTACCCCTTATAGCTTCCGTTTTACAGAATGTTAAAGAAAGAAATTGTAAGACATACTGCTTGGAGTAATAAAAAAATGCCTGAAAGTTTTGCGTCTCCATTAAAAGTGAAGGTTGGGATTTCGTATGAGTCACTTAAAGTGGTTCAAGTTGCATACTTTCTGAGGGCTGATTTTTAGGTGAGATATCCATTGCATTCATATAACAAAAAGTTTTATTCGGTGATGACTGCAGTAAGCTGTCATGAAATGAAATATTTCTGGAAATATTTTGCCTATTTACTTTCATGTTATTGCATAGTATTTCCTGTAAGGGATACAAATGCTATTTCATGTTGATAATTATTTTTCAGAAACCTGTAAGGGATACAAATGCTGTTTTGTGTTGATAATTATTTTTCAGAAACAGAAGGAATCCAATTGGAAATTTGTGGAAGAACTCCTTAAAAAATCCACTGATGCTCAAGTAAGTGTGTAAAAGAAAGAATAATGAACAAGGAAAGTGTCAGGGATGCTTTCAGGAAAAGACAGTGCATGAAACAAAGTCCAACTAACAAGTGTATTTTTGGAGTTGTAGTGTTTTTATCACTGGTAAATGAACAACCTTGACATAGCTGAACTATGACAGTGTACAGTTCCCTCCTTGTTAGCAGTTCCACTTGCTTTAAAGTGCTTGTGCTTGATGCTAAATTGTCAGATAAAGAAAAAAGATAATTATCCTGGAAGGGTAGTATATGGCTTCTCAGACAAGATGTATTCAGAATAAGAACTGGATGCTTAGAAAATGTAAACCAGGTACTGAATGTAAGGATATCAAGTTGAGGAGACACGATGAAGGAGATAGTCAGTTGCATTGAAAATTCAGCTATATCCTCATCACAGCAGGAAGGTGACTTGCCTTGCTGAGCAATTTGTCTTACAGGCTTGAATCAAACTCTTACTGATAAGGTTCTAGTTTCTGAGCACTCATTTCATACCTTATCATTTTTCTTTCTGCGGAACTGTTAATGCAGTGCTTCATGGCCCAGAGGTCAGAATTGACCTCCTTTTAATATGCTTTTAAATATGCTGTTCATCAAGTTTTTTAAAAAAGTTATGTTGTAGCTCTGTGAATTTGTTCTGAAGTTGCATGGTACAAATTGCAAATGTTGTATCAGTAACGCCTGTAAGAATAATTTATTTGTGTATGTTTAAGACAAGAATAAACGTTTATTTTTTCATTTGGTATATGAAATTAAGAAAAATCCTGCCAAGTTCTGTTGTTGAAAGCAGCAGGGGAATCAGCTCTTTTGGTTTTTTTAGTTTTTATGACTGTCTTTCTCATGGAGTAGCAACAATTGTAGGTAAAGCTGGAATATGGAACAATAGTTGTTACAACTATGGTTTCAACAAGAAAATATTTGTGCTTTTTAGGAGAGTTGAAATGATAGCATGGTTTTTCAGATTTTTAATACTCTATACGTAAACTGTAATGCTTGGTTGTGTAGTCTTTCAGCTTAAAAGATTAACTCTTTTTGAATGGTTTTACAGTATATGACTGAAAATACGAAATGTGCATATACATTAACACCACAGTGATGACATTACTTATTGGATGCTTACCATTTTGTGAGAGAAACTGGAAAGATTTAGATAAGATGCATAAAAACTGTGAGTAGCTTATTAGCCACCTTCTTATGTTGCATCTTCTGTATGGCTGCAACTGGAGACACAGTAAGAAGACATTTGTAGTTAGCATTCTTTTCTTCAAAATAATCTTCTTTTCTGTGAGTGTTTATTATTTTGAATAAAGATTACTTTGAAGCTGAACATACCTAAAATACATTGGTTTTGATGCTTCTATTAAAAAAACATGGAACTGTAGACAGTTTAGAAAGGCAGCTAAGTGGACAGATTCAGAAGACTTGCATATTGAGTCAGTCATGACACAGCAATATGAAGCAAATATGTGTTTTAATTTCCAAAGGCAACCACTGTTGGAGTTAAAACAAACCCTCATTTGCCAAAGACGTGGTTGTAACTATTACCAACCATCTAAGGAGCCATCTAGTTTATTTCCTTTTTTATTTGTTCATTATTTTTTCTTGCATTATAGAGTTAGCTGCCCGAGGGAAGTGCTCCTTGGGGAACATTAATTTCTGTATGTGCATGCACGGGTGAATGTAGTACTTTATTAGAAACTGCATCCTGCTCCCTATCCCTGCCCAACAGCCTTCTTGACAGTGCCTAGGAAGGCGAATTCTTTCACCAGTAGACATGCTCATCTCCTCTGTTGATCTGCCAGCTTCAAGTGGCCACTCCTACCTTTTATCTTCTCCTTTTGCATCTCTTAAGTATTTTTGAGTCCAGAAAATGTAGTAATGAGAAGCATAATGAGATACAAAGAAGTTAATAATGCAGTGGAACATGGAAAAGTGGGAAAAAGGGATAATAGTACTCTTTGAATGAACAGCAGGACAGAATTGATGATACTGCCTATTAACATTTCACATGACTTTGGTAGTAAATCCTATCTGAGCCATCCCTTTCAGCATATAACCTGTTATCTACTAAAGATGCACAGCAATAGCTGCACAAAATAAATTGAAAGAAATAATAGTGCTGAATCACCTGTTTACTAGAAAGGACAGGAATTGGTAGTTAAAAACTTCAGTTTTAGGTATATGGAAACTTAAAAACTAATCATGTTTAGTACTAATGATCATCAACCTCATAAACTTCTGGTGCTTGTTACTCCCTAACTTCCCTATAGCTTGTACCTGCTCAGAAGAATGGCAATTTACACTGAATGGGGGGCAATGAAGAAGATTGTGTTCAAAAGCATCTGAGAAAGGTGCAGAACATACATTTGTAATGTAAACTGATAATCTCTCTCCTACCAATGACTGTTTATTGTGGTCTTCAAATTCTATACTGTAAAAAGATGATTTAATAGACACTGTTGTAGCCATTGAGGGTAACAGCATCGTGAAGTGGCAAAAGCTGGAGTTAGCTTTAACAGCCTTAGGACAGCTAAACATTGGGATACAAAATTCCCTAACCAGTGTTACATCTGCAGCATTTCGGTAGTTTCAGTAATACTGTTGTGTTTAGTGGTGCACATGCAAGCAGTAGAGAGCCTAAACCATGTTAATCCAGGATATGCTGGATTTTGCATTTTGGTGATGAAGACCTCCTGAAGCAGGTGTTGCGTGTCCAGGTGAAGGTGGTAGAGGGGTGCTGCTGTGCCCTGTCCCAGATAGGAACTCCTTTAAGGTTACAGGCAGCCTGCTGCTGAGCAAGGAAAAGATGTGAAGGTGCCATTCTTCTTACAGCATCAATAGTGATGGGAAGCAAAAACCCCCTGGCAGAAGATCTGAGCAATCATGGGTACCTGGGCAAGTGTGGTGTCCTGCTTCCTTGGATATATCCTTTCAGCTTCCAACAGTTGACCAACAGCTGAGTTCTTCAGCCACAAATTGCTCTCTTTTTAAATTGTAGATGGGTAAGAGTTGAAGAAAATTGCTCATGTGAAAAAACTCCCAGTTCTATCACAAAAAAAGGGCATTTTTAGGGAAACTAGTTGCATGAGGTGCTTCCGACTTTTTTGTAACTTGGAATTCTCTTCTAAAAGAAGAGAAAGCTGGTTTACAATTCTATTTGTACTACAAAATGAAAATTGTTGTAGTAGTAATATTATCATAATTGTGTTTGTCTATTAGGCAACATCAAACTGACTGAATTTATGGGTTGTCAGTATAAGAGGAATTTGTGTTTATGAAGTTTTATTGTGAGAATGAAAAGCTTTTTAGTTTGCAAGAACTAATAGCAGTCTGTCTTCTTAGACTTCTCATTTTAGAAGAGAAATGCTTTGTGCTGTTTCATTTCTACTTCAATTTTGTTATGCTTTCAGTGTATTTTTGGTTTAATTCTACCTTAAAAGAGATAGAGAAGTATTTCTTGGATTTCTAGAAAACCAATTTTGTTACTACAGTAGGAGGTCATAAGAGAAAAATGTTATGTTTAGATAGTACTATCATTTTGATAGTATCTGGTGTTCCTCCCTTCTGTGATAAATTAAAAGCTGACTACCTCAAGAGTTCTGATAGTATTTCCAGCAGTGCAAGAGACCATTTTAAGCAAAAAAAGCATTGAGAGAATCTATTAATCCCAGGGATAGTTGAAGTCTGGATAACTCTTTCATATTAAATTTGAGATAAAGCCTTCAGTGCTATCTTGGTTTTGGAAACTATTTTTGGACAGATAAATAATGGTTCAAATTGAAGCTGCTCAGCTGCTGTGTTTATTGTTGAATTAATTTAACTGAAGCAGTCATTGTTTGTTGAATTAGATCCTAAACATAACAAAATACAACTTCAAGATTAAGCATTCCCTTTCTGAATGGTGTGTGTTTTGGGAGGGTTTTTTTGTTTGTTTTTGTTTGGTGTTTTAACATCCTTGTAACTGGGTGGATCCCTCTAGAGAAACAGATATGCTCAGCTGCAGGTTTTTTTTGTTTTACATCAAGACTCCTGCTTTTATTCATTAAAAAAAATAGCAACTGTTCTGTCCCTTGTTTTTGGTGCAAAATTGTTGCTTTTTGGGAAATCTACTGATTTAATAGTTATGTCATATATAAAAAATTACTTGAGTATCACCTTTCATTTAATTTCATTCAATTCTTTATTACATTTGAATTATTATTTTGGGTATTTTTAATGAGTCTTTACTTGAAAGTTACTTTCCTGTTTCATTGGGTTTTGTATCTCATACATAATGTCTTGAATATATTATTTTCTATGACAACTGAAAATGTCTTCTCAATTTTCAAGCTGTTTTAGGAATGTACTGCTTTAGAAGCCATATGCCCTACATTAATTGTTTATTGTAAAGAGAGAAGAGAAAGCAGGCGTGGTTAGAAGTTATTGTAGGTTATTGTGTAAGGGTTTATAGTGTTGTGATAAGGTGTAGCACATGAAGTCTTCCACATGAATATATAGCTAGGTAGAGACAAGTTAATGAGTGAGCCTCATTTGTGAGGCATTGAAAACAAGAAAAAAAGCCACATAGTAAGTCATAAGACGTAACACTGTGAGTAAGTCATAGACTCATGGAATGGTTTGGTTTGGAAGGGACCTTAAAGATCATCTACTTCCCACCCCACTGCCATGGGCAGGGACACTTTCCACTAGACCAGGTTGCTCAGAGCCCCATCCAACCTGGCCTTGAACACTTCCATGGATGGGGCATCTGCATCTTTTTCTGGGCAACCTATTCCAATCTCACCACCCTCACAGTGAAGTCTTTCTTCCTAATATCTAATCTAACCCTACCCTCTCTCAGTTTAAAGCCATTCCCCCTTGTCCTATCAGTACATGCCCTTGTCAAAAGTCCTGCTCTTCTAGTAACAGGTACTTAAAGACTTTTTCAAACAGTAACAAAAATAAGCAAGCAAGCAACCCCTTAAAAAACAAAACCAAAAAACCTCAAGAAAACCCAATACAATCTAATTGTATCTTTTTCCATCACCTGGAATTAGTGATTTATTTACCCAGTTCATTAATTGAAGCATTTTCTGAGGTGGGTGAGCTTGGGACATAATTAAGGACCCAGCAGTGTAATTGGAATTGAAGGGGGTAATTTCCCAGTACTTACCTGAGGCATTTATTTGTTTATGTCTTCATTCCCCTTCTTGGGGCTATGATTTTGAGTCATAAAATTCATCCTGAATATTTTTTTTTATTTCTTACTTCTTTTATTCTTGTTCAGGTTAGCTTATTCTGTTAGAAATTCCAGGCATGTGCAGTATTTAGCTGTTATTTTAAAGCTAGAAGTAGGTCGGAGTTTCTCTTGTCTCAGAACAAGTTGCTACTATCCCAGAGATGTGTTAGACTCACACATGTAAAAGTCTACCCCGAAGACAATGAACACAAGTTGGTCCATTAAACCACTTTTGTAGTCAGTGGAGACAATAAAGCCCCTACAGGAGTTATCATCCTTAAGTAGATGCCTAAAATAGGCTGAGTTAAATGCATGATTTTGATGAGAGCATGGAGCTCTTGATATCCTACCTCCCATCAAAGTTCAGTTTTGTTATTACCAAAAGCTGGATGAGAAGAATTCCACTTTCATTATCCTACAATTACAACCTGAATGCTTCACTGTGTTCAAATTGTTGGGCATTTCCTATTTTATTTCCTGTGAACTTTTTCAGAGGTCTTTTCCAACCTAAATGATTCTGTGATTCTATGATTCTGGGATGAACTATTGCATTGGCTGGTTTGCAGGGTGCAATTGTCAGCTTTTATCTTCGAGTTGATTGCTTGTATTAGCAGATGCATTTACTTAACAGTATATAATTAAAAATAATTTTTATATTAGGAAATTACTTTGAATAGTCTGCCAGTATTGGGTTTATGTGTAGATAAGGTGATACTCCCCTCCTACAATTAATTTCTTACTTCCTTTTCAAGACTGCTGTGTTAGAGGAACACTTACGAATGCATCTTCAGTGCTGTTTGACTTTGTGTAGTTTCTGGGAATTGAACCTATCTATTGTCACCATGCTCTGGGATTACTACAGCAAGAATCTGGTAAGTAGATGAATGTATAAAAATGTAGAATTGCATGTAGACAGTTCTTGATTTTTGCCGATTAATTCTGATTTTCCTGTGGCCAAACTTGATCGCGATACTTCTGTAAAACTACCTAGTCAATGGCAGTATCCCTAAATTTGCTATGTTTAGTTAATGAAATCAGATTTAAATTTGTTATAATCCTTTACATTATGAAATAATAGAATATAATAATATATTTTAAGTCTTATTTTTCCTCAGGACTACTCAGTTTAAGATTTTGTAAAAATGCATTGCACACAGTTACAATGCGTTTTTATTGTTTTAGCTATGGTAGGAACATATCCTTTTGTTTCTGTGTAGGAGTGCATCTTACTGCCTTTGGAATATTGGCATTTGTTGTTATTTATAATATTTTCTGTTTTCATCTATTCTTGTAGAACAGCTGCTTTACTGTTCCTTGGCTTGGTCTGAAGGATCTGGCAAATGTTAGTAAGACTTCTTTGTCCATGCTTGAGTTGGTGAAACGCTGCTGCTGCGAGCAGCAGATCCCTTCTCTGTACAAGTCCAGCAACAGTTACTTCATTTTCCTCAGCATTTTGGCACGGATTATGAAAGAAGAAAACAATGGTGTGCATCCTTGGAAACAAATTAAAGGACGGTATGGACTCTATTGAGTTTGTCTCACTTTGTAAGAAGGGTAGTGGGTCGGGGCCCTTCCAGCCACATGCAAGGCAGAGTGCACTGTGCTTATGGCAAAGTAAAGGGGATGAGGCATCCAGAGTGATTCATAATTTGAAGAAAGCAGTTGTTCCCTGAAGTTTCTGTTGCCAGCTGAGGCAGTAACTGGTTCCAAGAATCACCTTGGCATTCATAGCATGTGATGATTTACCTTGTCCCACTGGCCAGGAATTTGGTAGACTGGCAACCAGTGCAGTGGTACAACCCACTTGCCAGACATATAATGTAATTAAAGCACAGAAATTGTGTTTGAGGTGCATGTAAGCCATGTGTTATTCAAGAACATGCAGACTGGCACTTGCTAGACCTGCATTTTCATTTAAATATGTCATTTCTTTTCAATTTCAGAATTTCTCATAATATTTTTTTGGTGAGGATTTTAATTTTTCACTTAATTTTGAAACATACTAATAAAGTGAAGTCAGCCATGATATAAAAAACTATAAAATATATAAGCTCTAAAGGAAATTCTTGATTCTTTAGATGCTTACTGAATCTGTGAGACTTTTCTTATAGTAATGAGATAGCACTTGTAATGATTAGTACAGACTTGTTAAATTTTTTTCGTTAGATAGTGAAGACAGAAATAGTTTCGGTTTAGGGTTTTGAGGTTTTTTAAAAGATTTTATTAAGCATTAGTAAGATCTTCCTGTATGCATGTTATAAATGTTAAAAAATGCCCATGTGTATATACACCTTACAAAGTTGTGGTGTTTTTCTTCCAAGAAAGAAGTGTTATCTTGGCTAGCAGAAAAGAACAGTATGCCTAATGTCTATGTACACTTCAGAAGTTGTTATAGTCACTAAACTTTGGGTTTATAAACCACTGCAACTACGTAGAAACAAATATGTTCTTGGATTCTGTATCAGTGTCTTGCTTTTTAAAAAAATTTTAGTTTGCCTATTCTGTTCTTACTGAAATGAAATTATGCTTACATTTTTGTGCTATTATAGCTTGTTACTTTCCCTAATTTAAGAGGGGGAATAATAATACACATCACACAGTGCATCAGTCTGCTCAACCAGTATTCATCATTTATACCTAGAAAAAATCAATTACACAAGTAGCAAAATTTAACAGCCTACAGCTATGATTTTGGGATGAACTCTGTTTTCAGCAGCTAACCAAGCATTAATTGATGCATAAAAAACATAAATGCCTGTCAGTAGTAATTTACTACTAAACAACATTAATTGAATTTGCTGTAATTTTTGGTGGCTAAATCTGATAACCTCACCACCACTTCCAACTATTTTCCAGGTGACAGAATAGGAAAACAGCATTTATGGATGTTTAACTACTGTATGTGGATCTTACTTTAAATTAAAGGTGAAGGATATACCCAAAGTTTTAAAGACAAAAATCAAAAAGTTAAGCCTTTTTTATCTTAACACTTCTGTTATAGGAATATATATAAAAGTCCACATCCTAGCAAAGGTCCCAGAAAAGATCTCCTTGTATTAGCTTTTTCCTTCTTCTCATCTGCTTTAAAGTTTCAAAGTAGCAGTGCTTTTCACCATCAGCATGACTTGAACACTGTCCTATAAGCAATGCAGATAAAGTTTCTTAACAATTTCATGCCTGGAGAGAGCTTTCTCTTCCAAATGCCGCAGTTTCTCTGTTTTCTTTCAAACCTGTCCATACCATAGGTGTGCAGTACAGGCTGGTAGACTTTGGAAAAGCACCAAAAAGAAGAGAAAAGGAGTTTTCCATCAGAAATTTTCCTTTTACTGCAGTGATGCTTTAGTAGGTGACACTTTGATCACAGCAGGTGCAGCACTATAATGTAAGAGCAGAAACCAGTAGCTGATTTCCACGTGGAAATGAGGAAGTTTCCAGGGAATAAGTTGGTGTACAGGAATGGTTTGCTGTTGCAAAGAGATACCACTTGACAGCTTCCTTTCCTATGAGCCCTCATGGGCTAAACTTGATTGATTTGAAGGCAGAGTATGGAGGACACCCATCACAGACAGAGTAGAGAGAGTCTACTCGTAACATTGTGCTCAGCTTGGTACTAGAAAGGGAAAGGGTTAGGCTGCACCTCCGGTTGGAAAGAACGTGTGCATTAAATTAGGAGCAGAAACTGAAAGAGCATGTTTGTTCCAGTAGCCATAAGAGTAATGAGAAAAAAGAGTATTTAAAATTTAAGGGTTACTGGAAGGGGATAACGGCAAACTAAAAGCATGAAAATACAATTTTAGTCACTCAAGAAGATAGAAAATTGCATACTTTAAGAAACTTTCCTGGGGTTTTTTGTTTGTTTGTTTTTCCAATGTAGAATTTATTCCAAGTTTCATCGGAAAAGAATGCAGGAGCTGACAGAAGTGGGGCTGCAGAACTTTTTTAACCTGTTCCTCATGCTGGCAATTGTTGCGGAGACAGAAGATATAGTGAGTCGGGTGTTGGATCTTTTGGATTTCCTGACTCCATCCTCCATCACCACATCTCGGAGAGCTCTCATCTGGAGAGGTCATTTTGCTTTCCTTTTAATTTATGTTGAGAAGAACATGGACATTAGTGCCCTAGCCGAGAAAATCTCAAATGCTTTCCGTGAGAAGGCAAAGGAGTTTTTAGTAACCAAAAATGACTACACACAGAGACAAAATCTCTGGACTCTGCTTTCAACCTACATTGATGGTGCCCAGGAAGTGTTTGAGACCAGCTGCTACTTGAGCCTTTCTGAGGAAAAGTTGCTAAATGATGGCTTTACTATGCTGCTGCCTGCGTGTCGAGAAGCCGAGCTGAGCATGGTCCTGAATTTTCTTCAGGTTGTTCTAGCCAGACTTAGGTAAGTTACTTAGTTAAATTGTGGATATAGACTAACGTTTTGTTTTTAGGGTTAGACTGTAGTTCCTATTAATTGTTTACCGAAATTGAGTAAAAGGAAAGGAGAATCTCTGAAGGGCTGTGAATGATATGTTAAACTTCAAAATCCACCAATAATTCAGTGCTATAAAATCTTTGAAATGTTTCCTTACTATTTCAGGGGATTAAGTTTGACATCCTGATATTTTTGTATGAATTAGTGTCTTTTTAGAAAGTCATCCAGTTGCTGCTATTTCAGACAATTTCTGTCCTTTGGTACAGGAAACTTAGAAATTATTGTCTCTGTTAATTACATAAGTTGGAGGGGTGTTGGTTTTTTGCTTTTGTTTCTTCATTGAATGTATTCTGTTTTTCAGAGTTTTCAATCTTTTTTTTTTTCCCTTTCACCAAGGTTGCATTCAAATACTACAGTTATGGAGATTTAAATACTTATCTGGGGTTCGATAGGAAAGAAGGAAATCATATTTTACCACTTTCAAGCAGTTTTACTTTGATGTACTAGTTCAGTTTTCAACATCCACAGTGCCCTTCAATAAGCATATTTTTTGTCTACTGATGCCTTTGAGAAGCAGTCCTCCAGTTTGAAGCCCAAACTGCTTTTTTTTCATAAGATATTAAGAGGCAGCTATTGATCTGCCATTACTTCAAATGTGCAAGACTGAAATATGTGTAAAGAGCTGTGGAAGAGTGCATAATAGGAATACTGAGGCCCATATGCAAGATTTCTCTTTAACTAGGTTCTTTGTTATTGTCTAGTAGTTTGACTGCAGCTGTCAATAGCTTATAGATCCAAAGACAGCTGTTTTTCAGGCAGTCTTTTGAAAAAAGATGAAGCACAAAACTAAGTTTAGTTGATTTATTATTTATTATTTCAGTTCAACTGAATGTATTTCCTGGAATAAATTGGAGACTTCAAAAATACTTTGACATTTTCTCCATTAGCTAATACACAGCATTTGTTGTGTTGTTTTTAAAGATGAAATAGGGAGAAATTTGAGACTGGTGAAAAAATTGCCTATTTTATAACTTGGCATTATTTTTAAGCTTTCCAGGACTGGGGTTTATGTGGCCCTCTTGTAACAAAGAGAAGAGGGCAAGGAAGGTCAATCTAGACTTCTCAGGTCATCACAGACAAGGTACAGGACAGTATTGGTACCTTCTTTTACAAAAAGTAGTTCTGCTGAAATATTTGAATTACCAACATGCTGAAATAGTAATTGCTATGAGAGAGATTTCTAGAGCTTTGCTTTTAGCAGTTCTTTATTTCAGTTTCTGTATTTATACGTTTGGTTAGTCTATTTATCCCGTCTACAGAGGAATTAAATTCCTTAACACTTACAAAACGCTTTGATCTTCAGGTTGTATGGAACAGAAAAATGTTAGTGATTTTTCTGCTTTGACAGACTCACTGAAAACAGTCCTCCATTGCCATGCAAATAAAATAACACTAAACCCACCTTTTTCATTCAGAAGATATGGATGACTTAGTGCTAACCAGATGTTAAAATATTACTGAGTTGACAAGACTGATTAGGCCTGGTCTGTTTTCAAACTCAGAAAAGGATGAAATGCTTGTTTTTAAAATCCAGGCTGATATAAGATAGCAGGCCTTTCATAAATGTAATTTTTCTGTACACTGCACTCTTTAATAATTTTATAACTGTATGACAGGGAATTTACAGGTAGGAAGGAAGTGAGATCACTGATTAAAGAGACAAGCAGCTCCCTCTAGACTGTTAGGGAATAATAATTTCATGTGTTACTTTCTGCTAACCCCAGATGATGGCTCACAAGAGCATTCTTTATTGCTGATTAAGTAGCATTATGAAAATACTGACTTGGTTGTGTTAACTAAATGCCTCAATACTTAGAGCTTAAAATGTCAAATAATTTTAGCAGTCTCCTTTAACATATCTTATTGGATTTCTGAAATCTCATGCCAGGTTTCCCAGTTGTTTTTATTTGAGGATAGTGTAAAAATTCTAGTCTTCCATTTTCAGAGTGAGGTGTAGCCAAAAGCTTTTCTTTAATTATAGCTATTCATGCTGCTATGGTTAAGGGTCTGTCAGCATTTCCATTATAAACCTTTATTTTCAAGGGTTTGTAACATAGCAGTGAAAACTTGCTCTGGGCTAGAACTTGGCATACAAGGATTTGAAAATGCGCTTGTTTTCTCTCTTTTTTCTTAAAAGACATCTGAAAAGAGACCCCCACCTTCACCATTTTTATACTACAGTGTTTTAAAATAACCCTTTCCAGCTTTTTCTTGTATTTTTCTTGTCTGCTAGAAAAGTACTGGTAGCTTTTGATTGTTGTATTTACCTATGGTTAGACTATTTTAAATAAGGTTTCTTAAACTGCTTTTTTATTGGTTCTTACCATTATGATTATTTTGGTATCCATATATTTAAATAGAACTATGTCTTGGAAGGAGAACTCATTTTTATCAGTTTTTGATATGTGGTGACTGGATAATTGGAATCAAGATGCTACTTGCTGGCACTTGCAAGTATTTGATCTTCGTAGTAAGATTCACTATGAAGTGTAAGATTGTGTTTTAATACAGTCTCCTTTTTGAAAGCACATAAAATAAACAGTAAATAATCAAGAAACTCCCTCAAATCAAAATGTGAAGTGCTTCCTTCCTATGTTTACTTGGAGCATTCAACTTCTAGCTCAGACATAAGTTTTTTCCTTTATTTTTTTTCTGTTTCTAAGCAATGGTTTAAAATCTTGAAATCTTGATTTTATTTTTTTTTGTTGTTGTTGTTTTGTTTGTCTTTTTTTTTTAACTGAAAGGTAAATGCAGGGTGTTTGCCCATGTGTGCTTTCATTTGTTCCAAATCTCTAGCACTATCTGTCATCTGAGTGCCTCCTGGCACAAAAAGAAGCCCTGGGTTAATAAAAATACAGGCATTAAATGGATTTGACAGAACTTGCTGTAAAAATGGATACGAGACTCACAGAAATCGGTTGTAGGTGCTGGCACTGCAATATGTTATTCTTAAAAGAAGTGTTTGAAACATGCTAAAATGTCTTGTATTGTAATGGGGTATTGCTTTGACATGAGCTTTCTCTTATTGTTGTCATCCTGGCATTTGGGTTTTGTTGAGTGTTAGCACAGAGTTACAGGACTATAAAATGTGAGTACATGCCCAGGTGTAAAATCAGTGCTGTGTTCCAGACATCTTTGCCTCATTTCAGGGAGACTTGGTGTACTGATTCCCATAGGAGAAATGAGAATTACCACTAACCTAATACCATAATAAATGGTAATTTTATTTTGAAAACAGTTCTTGTGCATTTGTGTCCATTTGTACTTTTTTGCTAATGTTTGAAAATTTCAGTGTGTAAATTTCATAAGCTCTTACAGAAATATTAACTAAGTAAACGTGTCTCCAGTAAAAAGTTACGTTAATAACTGGGCCACGGGTAACAGGAGAACTGGATGTTTCTATCTGTTTGAGTGTGTTTAGCCTTGAGGTTGTGAGAAACTGCAACAGGAATGGATTATCCACTATATCTTTGCTGTGGAAATGTATAGTCATTTGTAACTTTTTTTTTGCGTTATACTTGCCATCAAAACAGCCTGTGGGAAGCTTTTTCAAGACCAACAGAAACATCTCTCCCGCTTTCTGTTACTGTGCAAGTCAGTAGATAAGCTCGGGAGGAGAATAGAAAGGTCCTCCCTCCTTCTTTTCTTTCCCCTCAGGGGTTATAGTGTTAGTCTTTGTAAAATCTTTTTTCTGATGTTGAGATTCTGAAAACTGTACTCAGAAGAGTTTGGAATATCGTGAGTCTTCTCTTACCCATCCCATCCTGTGAGGATATTTAGAGCCACCAGCTGTGATGTCCTGATAAGGACAGAAGGCAACTCTGTGACTAAGCTGCCGAACTGAGAGTCAGAAGATGTTAGTTTAGCTCTAAGATCTCTCAGGCTTAATGAATGACCACTAAAAGTTGCTGTGAACTTTGTTTACCCATGTGAAAAAAAAAAAAAAAAATCCTTCCTTTTCCACTTCACAACAAATATCTTATGCTTAGGGAGCAAGCATACCTTGCTATGGTAACCTGACCTATCTTTTAAAGTATTTTTACTGGTTTTTTTGAAGTTCAGGTGTTCCATTAACAAAACTGGTGTTTAAATGAGTGTAATGAAAATCTAATCTCTAAATGCTCTAATGCATGAGAAGCAAGCACTGTTTTAGAATATGGCAGCATTTTGAGAGGTTTCCTGTGTCTAAATCCTTAAAAATAATCTGTTACCACCTTCTGAGGGAATGCAGTGTGTGTTCTTAGCTACAGTTGTTGCCTTAAGGTGTGGCTCTGGTAATAAAAACTGAATTTTCTTCTTACTTTGTAGGATTGGAGATTTTTTTTCGGGTTGTTATTGGAGTCTAAAATAATGTTTTACATCTTTGTCCCTTGTATTCTGGCCTTCAAAGTTGACTAGCTAAAACTAATGTGTGTTTTGATTGTTTCTCCTCTGCTCTGAGAGTATTACTGTGCAAAGAAATGAAATGAGACAGCAGCATGCACTGGGAATGTGTACCTAACACTTTGCTTATAGAAAGTTCCTGTATATGTCTGTCACTGGTTCAGGTTTGCAAGAATATTCTCTTCCCCTTCTCAGGGTCCATTTGCTTGAATCGTATGTGGACATGTGAAAGTTGAACAACTGATTAACATTAATTTCACATTGATGTTTAAGATGTAATAGAGAACATCTGCCTTAGAAGGAGAGCAACAATGCTGGGGGCAAGGCTGGAAGGCATGTCCTATGAGAAGAGGCTGAGGTTGTGGGGCTTTGTCTGGTTTGGAGAAAAGGAGGCCGAGGCATGACTGCAGATTTCTGAGAAGGGGAAGTGGAGAGGGAGATGCTGAGCTCTTCTCCCTGGGCTCCACTAACAGGATATGTGTGAAAGCTGCACCAGGGGAGGTTTAGACTGGACATTAGGAAGCATTTCTTTACGGAGAGAATGGTCAGGCACTGGAACAATCTTTCTAGAGAAGTGATCGATACCCCAAGCCTGTCCATGTTTAAAAGGCAATTGGACAATGCCCTTAATAATTTGCTTTAGCTCTTGATCAGCTCTGACTTGCTTAGGCAGTTGGACTAGATGGTCATTCTAGGTCCTTTCTTACTGCAGTATTCTATTCTACTCCTTTCTATTCTAGAATCACGTTAGAACAAACTGAAACAACAAAAGCTATCAAAAAACCTTCTTATTGCTGATGCCCAAAAAAAGTCAGTCTTGGTAGACACCCAAAGCTAAAGAAATTCAAGTCTAGTACTCAGACATCAATCATGAAGATTCACAGTTCAGTCCGTGTGCTACAAATGGAAACACTTTTTGTGTTCCTTTGTATCCATTTTATCTGCCAAAAATTAATCCACATAGGCTTTCTGTAGCCTACCTGACAGCAGTACAAGACTTCTGTTGTGAAAGAGTAAATCCATGAAGAGTAACATCATATCCAGGTGTACTGAGAACCTGCTGCTTGGGACCCTGCAGTTGTTTAGAGAGATATGTGCTCCCTGAAGGACATAAAGCACAGATTTGTTTTCAGATGGAAGTGTCTCACTTCTGAAACTATTTTCCCTAAATTAACTTTCCTCTTGGTTTTGCTTTTATTCTTCACATGAGGTGTGAGAATGACTTTTCATATGGAGTATTTTTTTTGTTGTAGATGTTAAACAAAAGAAATATTTTTTACCAATAAAATCATTATATGCAAGTAGCCTTCTAATCTCTTAATTTTGATTGTTTCTTCGTTACCTTACAAGATCTATATTTCTTCTCTCTTTAGGATATCTCATGTCAGATTTAAGGCTTATTTAAAATGAACAGAAAGCTGAAGCAATTTTCTTTATTCCATTTCAGTCTCCTAAGGCCTATTTCCCCCTGGTGAGCTCATAGCAACAGGGGGGTTTAAGGGAATTCAGCTTTCTGCAAATTAATGTCTCACATCATGAAAATTCAGGACCTTTTTTTTTTCTATGTCTTGAAAAAGTAATACAGTGAGTGCGAGTATTATTTCTTGCCAGCGGGTGGAAGATGAATGATTTTGTCACAGTTTTACTGCTTGATGAGCAGTGTCCTGAGGGTCAGGCTTAAGTCTGTGTCACTATGCTGCTCATTACTCTTGAGCTAAATAAGGGCTGATTGGATCTAAATTGCCTAGCACATGGGCCGCAGATGAGCTCAGTGAGTAGGGGATGACCTGCTATTCAGGCTGGGAGTAACCCCGGTGTGCAAATGCTGCATTAGAACACCGTGGGAGAATGAGAGGCTACCGACCGCTGCCAGCAAAAGAAATCGAAATGTAAAAACTCTTTGATGCTGCAATGTTAGAATTTGAAATGTAGGAAGTGACAGGTTGATGGTACTTATCAGCTTTGGCTGGATTAGAGAACAGTGTCATCCTGCTTATATAATGACAGAAGAATGAAGCCGGCTCCCAAGTACTTTGCGGTGCGGAGCTGCCGCTGCAGAGCCAATGCTGCCTCCTACTGACAGCCCGTGCCGGAGGATGGCGGGAGCGCACGGAGCTGGCTCCGGCCGAGAGCTCGGCCGCCCGGGCCTGCCCAAGTGCCCAGCTGTGCCCGGCTGGTTCTGGGCTCTTAGCAGAGAATCAGAAACCTGATTGGTAAAATAGCAAGCGTGCATTTTGGGACAAGAGCGAGCCATGTCTTGGCTGTGTCAAGAATGTTTAGAGGAGTCAGTTATGTGCACTGAACCAGACACATCTAGCTCTGCTTCACCCAGAATATTTCCCTTTGCACTCTTGTCTCCATTGCTAGACCCTGTGAAGGGATTTGATCTCTCTGGAGAGGAGAATTAATTTGTGCCTATGTGTTGTAAAGAAAGTTGACCTTTAAAGTGGAGGAAAAGATCTGAACCAACTCCAAGGAGAATCCTTATGCTAACTGAACAGATGAATATACTTGTCTTAATGGAGGAAAATGAAAAGCAAGGAAAGCACCTGCTGGATGCTGGACACAACATAGATTATAGCACCTTGTGCAGTTCTGAAAGATTCAGTTCAGTGGTTCAGTAGAACAAGCTTTTGGGTTTTGTTCCCTGCCACTATCACTCATTCCTCAAAAACTGGGTAATAGCTACAGTGATGAGAAATAGCCACTTGCTTCATTTTTTCCAAATTTGCTTCAGATTTTGTTACTGACAGCTATAAACTACCAGCATCAACTTCTCTTGCTACTAACTTCTGGGACTGTTGAGTCAGCAAAAATAATTTGGTGTGTTCTCTTGAAAGCAATGACCAAGTGAAGAGAAGGGATGAATCTCAATACATTCTGTGTTTTCTGCTTGCTCTTTAGTGTTTTTCTGTTTTCTGGGTATATATTGTTTGATTCTTAATCCCCTAGGATGCTTTTGCTTATGATTGAATTTCTTCTTGGGCATAAAACAACTTCTAGTGTACTCATTCGAGAAAAGAGAACAGCAGCCTTAAAAGTACAAAAAGTTTTTCTGTAAAATTATGTGAGTCTATGGGAATGAGAGAGAATATTTTCGTAAAAAGCATCAGTAGTGTAAAGCTTCAGTGTTACTTGTGTAATCTTAGTATTATCAGTGTTTAATGGCATTCGTTCAGATCACTGGTAGTTAAGAACTATTTAGCACAACTGGTTGTACTAGATGAAAAAAGTTAGTGTTTGAATTTCTATGTAGCCAGAAATTAAAGGGTATTTCTCTGTGTTCAAATGGAAAACAAAACCAGAATTTAAAATTACTTTGATATTTTGAAATAAATTATCATTGACAAGAGGAAATAGTGAAGGCCAAATACTGAAATTAGGAGGGACACATGGAAATATAACATGGAATGCTTGACTTGCAGTTACCTCATTTCTGCCCTTGCTTGTAGATTTTGCTGCCTGCTCAGCACAGATTTCTGCAGGGTCCAGTAGTGTCCCTGCACTAGCACAGTTGCTGCTAGTGCAGGGGGAAAAACTGGAATTGTTTGTGAAGTGGATTCCCTTGTATCTTACAAGGAGTGGGAAATGAACCTGGTACTTATACTCTCATCTGTGTTTACAGGATGTTTATTTATGTGAGTTTCTAAGACCATAGTGGCTGCAAGAAAATCTGAAATTTAACTGAAATCTAATGGCTAACTTTTAACAGTGAATTTCTTATGCATGCAGACTGTGTGATATTAGGAAGCAGGACCTATTGTGACTCTACTTTATGAAAAAAAAAAATAAATTAAATATTATTGTGCGGTATGTTAATGAAACTCCTGCAGGTGAGAAGAGCTGCTTATTCTGTCTTTAGCTGCAGTGTTCTGTATGCAGTTTTGGATATGTCATTTTACAAAATATTTATGAATAAATGGAAAATTGGAAAGAGTCACAGAAGTGAATGACCAGAGTAGGAAGTTTGTATAAGTTTGATGGAAGTGATTTCAGCTAGGAAGATTTGAGGGATGACACACTAGAAGTTATCCAGTATGTAAAAGGCTGTCACAGGTTTTCTGCTGTTCTTCATGCCAGTGAAGATAGAATTGGCTTAATTTTGGATGGAATTTTAGCGTGGTTATTTACAGTAAGCTGCAAATGTAGCACTCTTGCAGGCTTCAAGAGAGACTTGTGGAATTGAACTTATTTCTTTTCTGTTTTTGAGCTTTTTTTAATTTCCCTGTTCTATTAGGGGAGAAAATTTGAACCTGTTTAGTGCTACTGTATCCTACTTGTTCTTGGAATTTCTGGGATGGGAGTGTAAAAGTGGTGTCTACTGTATGTACTGGACAGTGGCCCTGCTGAAAAGGGTGATGGGTTTTTGGTGGCTTTGTGTTTGAGTCTTGAAATCTGTCTAGAAAAGTACTTTGCAAATGCTTTTTCACACATTGATAAAGGGCATGTAGATGTGCATTGTGATGTTTTATTTGGCTTGGAGCAAGTCCAAGTGTCGCTAATTGCCAATGGCTAAATGCTCCAGCTTTCTTTACAGTGGCACTGAAACAGGGACGGTGAAAATGTGTCTAATGGGAAATGAGCCTGAAATAGTAGGCCACTAAAAACAAACTGGAAAGAGGAGGGCATACTCCACAACATGTACATTGTACATCATCTCAGGGTCTTGGGGGGACCTCTTCCTGACATTTTTTTGGGGAGGAGCAAGTAGAGAAAGGTAAAAGCAGTTTGTGGTTTACTTAGTTGTCAGATAAGCTGAAGGTACTGTCTATTCCCTCGTCTTTTTTTCACAACCAGGAGGCCCTGTTTATCTCTAATCGGGGTTAATTAAAGCCTTAGGGCAATACTGAGCCCCTGCCAATGGCTGTAAGGTACAGACATAATCAAAGCTGCAGCCCCTCACTGTAGGGAAGGGGGAGGTAACTGTGGGTTTGTCGCAGGCTCTGATAATGCAGATGTGCTAATGCTTCTGAAAATACAGGAGTGAACTTATTTTTGGTCAGACAGTTCTGTTCATTCATTAATTTCTGGCTGTTATCAAAGAGTTGTATGAAGTCTGGTTTAATGTGTGTGCTTGCAAATCCCTGTTAAGAGGCAGAAAGCTCCTGGTTCTCTCTGTGGTAATGCAGGGGCTGCACAGGCAGCCACAGCAGCCATTATGCACGCAGCAGGAGTGTCCTGCTGCCAGGGATGTGTCATTCTTCACTGAGGGGCAGGAGAATGGAAGAACAGGCATGTACAGATGTGCTTGCCAGGACAATGAGGTTTCCTTCTACTGCTTTTTGCAGTCTTGTTTTCCTTACAAAAAGTCAACCACGCGAATAAAACCAAATATTTTCATTGATATTCTTTGTTTTCCTGGACAGGAATATATTGATTAGCTATTGGAGATGTGCCTTTGGAAATACTTTAGTAAGTGTGCCACATATCTTCCTATTAAGAATATTTTAGAGCTGCTAAAGATTTGCTCCCAGGGAATTCCTCTGATTCACACCACATCTATTTATATTTAAGGGTATTCTACGACAGCCTGAATTGGTGAGGAAAAACTGTGTGTGTTTGTTCAGTGTGTTACATTTATGTGGGATTTTGTATTAGGTGCAAAGATGACATCAGGAAGAGTAATGTACTGTGATCATCTCTTAAATAATAATTAACTATAACACAACCATGATCATCCAAACATCATAGGGAGAGTGAATATATTCAGGCAGTCAAGGGATTTTACAATGTAATTATTAGGCATTGGGGAGATGTGACCCTGTTTAGGGTAACAGGGAGCTGTGGTTAATTGATGCTAGGATAATCAGATTTTTACTGTTTTATTGTTCTGGGACCCTAGGCTTTGCAAGAATATGTGTGCATCCACTTAGAAGAAAAAGAAACCCCAAGCATATGGAATTATAAGCCTAAAAGTGAATCTTGAAGTTATGCTTACATTATCTTGCCTTGCTGTACTGAATTACTGCTATGATTATAAGTGTTGAGAAATCATTTATATTGTCTGTAAATCATCCCCATTTTACATCACAGTGAAAATTCAATACATCTTGATTCCGAGTAGTTTGTAAAGGTATCTATTTTCCTAAGACATGAAAAATGGCTAGCTTTTTCCAAGTCAAACTCAAAAATTGAACGTTTTTTTCCTTGCAGCCAAGAAATTTTTGTTGTTTTCTTTCTTGAAAGAAAACCTTTGATATTTGTACAGTTGAAAGTTACGACAAAATACAGTGGATGCAGTCCCCCTTGAGCTTCATTGTCTTCTCCAAATGTAGAATGTTAGATGAGGAAATGTCATCAAGTTGCACCAGGGAAGGTTTTGATTGGATATTAAGAAAAATTTCTGCATGGAAAGGGATTGTCAAGCACTGGAACAGGCTGCCCAGGAGGTATTTAAAAAAAGGAGATGTGCCACTCTGGGACATTTAGTGTTGGACTTGGCAATACTGGGTTAACGTTTGGACTTGATGATGTTAAAGGTCTTTTCCAACCTAAACGATTCTATGAGACTTTAACATAGATTTTCATTTCATTGAAGTTCATTATGAAAGGGTTTCCACTGCACTCCTGTGATACTGAACCTCTGGAATTTCTAATAGCTCAACTTGCCAAGATTTGAAGATTAAGTGTAGCATTGCTACTGTCTGTTACTAAAAGTTTGTCTCTCGCTCTTCCCCCCCCCCCCC